>JAMZAV010009685.1:0-25636 GCA_024449915.1 Sweltsa coloradensis
TTTAGTTAGAGTGAAAATGTAATAGGTACACATGGAAGTACTTGACGTAAGTCCGTACAACATGTTAGCTCCGGTTTTAACCGAGTTTGTATGAAATACATCCAATAAAATAATAATAATAATAATTATAATAATAATAATAATAATAATAATAATAATAATAATAATAATAATAATAATAATAATAATAATAATAATAAATTTTGTTATAACAAACATAAAATATGTTTATTGTAACAAAATTTTTGTTTCTTCTAAATACGATTTAATTTTAATTTTTGATCGACACAATGAAGTAGTTGTGCAAGCGCCTTTTATTTAGAAATTAAATCGAAATTGTGTTTTCAGTAGGTGTTATAGAAAAATAAAAATATATAATTTTACATTTTCATTTTCATTTTGTATGTAATTTTAACAAGTTGCATTGTTTTAAATATAATTGCTACAACTAGCCATGCATTTTAAGAATTTATTAATTTAACAATTTTCAATTTTCAATCAGTATGGATGCATGTTGCTTCTACACATTATTGGTAGCCTGATTATGGCGAGGTCCCATAATACAGTATTTCCTCCAGATTAAAATACTAAATAATCAAGTTATATAATCTTTTGTGAAGACATACTAGCAAACATTAAACAATCATCACAATTATTTCTTCATATTATTAACAACATTATCAAACAACAATGTATATAGTTATCAAATTTGTTTTATGATTGAATGAAGATTGTAATTATATCGGATTAAGATGCGTGTATATTAGTGAATGAGTGCACGATTACAGTCTATGGTAAAAATGTTTTTTGAGTACAGTATGGTATTCAAAATGGTTATTGCGAATGTAAATTATACCCCCCAATCTTCCTCATACTGCGTTTTCAACCAATCATACAAATCTTAAAGGTACTCAAAAGCACCCCAAATTATATATACACGCAATCCTCCCCAACCCCTCTTTTCAACGACTTTAAAAGCCACCCAAACTTTAAACCAATTTAGACTTCGAATTTAAATATTTTATTAAAATTTTATATTCTCTTTTCGTCTCATACTGAAATTTTTTAAATACTTTGATGATATTATTGAAAAACATATTTAATTTCGCCCTGCAAGATCATATTGTATGTTGAATAATTCATCTATTCATAATTGAATGCAATTTCGTTTAATTTTATGGCTCATGGAACATTCATGACGGTGATATTAGCTCGAGAATATCGCCGCAGAATGCCTCGGAAACCATTTTTATGCGTCTCCTGCTCGGTTAACTTTTCAGATGGATTTTTGGCCTCAAGTTTGTCAAAATATAATTCCAAAACACAAACCGGCTGTTGGTTTGATATTTCTGTTTATTAAGGTACAACATTGTGAAGATTACTAGGGAAACGCCAAAGTCGTTGTTGAACGAGTGAGTGAGTGAGCCAAGTGTTGAGTACCCGGGAACATCCCCTTTCCTCCCCTATACCTAAGGATCTAGCCCAGTATGAGGAATGATACCGAGTACTATACACATGGCTCACTCACTCGTTTAACGACGACTTTGGCGTTTCCCTAGTTATTTAAATTGAACATTTGAAATGCGAATCGTGTTCAAAACGTATTAGCGTGAAACATTAACAAATTTCCAAGATAAAACAAAATCACTTAAGTTTTATTTCCTATTTAACACCCCTCAAAAATAATATGTGGGTGTAAAAATATTAAAAAGTTCAGGCTAACGGGTATCGAACCCCAACCCTCCGTGCGGTAGGCTAAATGCTTACCAATAGGCCATGCAAGCCACGTAGATAACGTCCCGCTAGCTGCTTCTAAACAAATGCTATCAATATTTTAAAAATCACATTTTTATTTATTGTAGGATTAAATTGCAATGGATCTAGCTGATTTTGTTAGCAGTTCTCAGTAAACTCGTACCGGATGTCTGTTTAAAATTTCAGCCCAATCTGTTTAGCGGTTCGGCTGATTTTCGACGTACAGACAGACAGACAGGACAGACAGACAGACAGACAGACAGACAGACAGACAGACAGACAGACAGACAGACAGACAGACAGACAGACAGACAGACAGACAGACAGACAGACAGACAGACAGACAGACAGACAGACAGACAGACAGACAGACAGACAGAATCACAGAATGAGAGTCGTTCAAGTTGAATGGAGACGTTTAAAAATGCTTAATAGTTGTATTTCGTGAGGAATTGCTCATATTGCAACACAATAATTGTGTAAGGTGCAATTTAGACCGATGTACAGCCATTAAGCGCGAGAGATTTCGATTCTGAAGTTCCCGGGTTCGAATACCTTCGAGACCGGCAATCCCGACTGAATGTTTTTTCGAGTTTTTTCCCAGTCGTTAATGCAAATTCAAGGGATTGAGTACTCTTAAACATCCCACGGACATCCCATTCCTAACAACCCTAAAACCCTTCCTTATACACATGTTTGTCCATGAAGATTAGTTAACCAAAAACGGAGTTAATATTAGGAGTAAACCTTTTTTAACTCCCATTTCGGTGTCCACAATAGGGAGTTACGCATTTTTCGGAGTTATAAATAACATATTTCAGCATCTGTTATTTTAGAAGTTAAAATGTTTTCTCTTAAAATGGGTTACGGTCAGCTTACTCCTAAAATTAATTTCGTTTTTGATTAAGGCTATTCCAGAGCACTCTTACCGATATTTTGAAAGTCAAAGGAAAATGGCTGAAAGTTGGTTGAATGAAAGATGAACTTGAATAAAAAATGGGGAGAATTTTTACGGTCATTATATGCAAATTTTGGGTCAATTAGAAAATTAAACTTTTAGATCCAATACTTATTTTTATAGCTATGATTTTTAAATTTTAAACACACCTTTGTCTCCGGAACGAGTATAAGGGAAAATAGTTAATGTTGTTTTATGGCATTCGTTCTGAAATAATGTTTGATGTGCGATTTTTATGGTACGAATAAGAGTTTTGAACCGGTGGACGAATAAAATCGTACAACAAACGTTATTTCAGAAAATTATTTTCAGATATACTCAGTCCGGAGACAAACTCAAGATGTGTTTAAACAATCAAAAAAATCATAGCTCAAAATTAAGTATTGCACCTAGAACTATTATTTCTTATTGACCCAAAATTTGCATACAATGGCCAAACGGAGTTTTTGTCCGGTAATTTTGTTTTGTTTTTTATTCAAGTTCCTCTTGACTTCAACCAACTTTCTGCCATTTTCTTTTGACTTTCAAAATATCGGTAAGAGTGACCTTAAAGAACGTCACACACCCTTCAGAGGGCATCTCAACAAAAACGTTAATAATGCGAAATGTAATAGGCCTAATATACTATACTTAAAGGGGCTATTAACTCAAAACATATTTTTTACCACATAATCTATAGCATAATACTACACTAAAATGACAGTTTAATAAATTATATCTTGTAACTGTGATCTTACACGAATTTTTCAATTTTTTGGTCCTGAAATTTGCGTTTTGTGAAATTTCTTAAATCAACTTTAACTTGCTTCTTTTTTGTTCCACATATACTAGAGCATCAAACCAATCTAAAATGTACCATTATTACATCGTGCCTTAAACTGTGCACAAATATACACTCAAACACGCACAAATATGCATTCCAAAATCACACCCCTTCTTGGTATCAGCATATTTTGACCGAACCGCTTGCCCATTACAAAAGATAATAATTATAGAGGATTTACAGAAAAGGCTGTCGAGTACGTCAAAAATGGTTAATATTTTTTCGGATCAAAATCCTCCAAGGTCACGGGGCATAAAAATCGTCCCAATGTTATTTCTTATGTGAGATTTTCGCCGATAGGACTTAGCTCGAAAAATACTAAGTTCGATTCTTTTTTCGGGTATTGGTGGACCCAATAATTTTTCTGTTGATTTCTAATTTCATAACAAGTTAGCCTGAATGAAATATATTTTTTGAGTTTAGCGGGTGAACCCCTTCAAGTACCTTGTCCATGAGCTCCTTGACAATTCCGTTCCACTCCTTGGTCTCAGGGTTGTAGACCCCGTACTTGTGATCGGGCACCAGCCGGATGACGTAGTGGAAGCCGACCTGTGTTGCAATCCACTTGAGCAGGTCGATACAGAACCCCTCGAACCTGGCGTTGCCGGTCAGGTTGCGATCTTCTTTTACCATCACGTAGGGCTTCTCCTGAGGGACAACAGGACGCAAGTTATATCAACACCGGTATTTGGTGAGTTTAAATAATATGGAACACTAAAGAGTTAGCCTATTTGGTAAAATATTGTACCTATATGAGTCTAGTTTACCAAAATTTATTATCATTACATGCAAAGAAAGGATTCTGGCTTTCACAAAACATAATCACAGATTCAATGGAAGTCAATATTTTCAAAAGTAATTTAAGTAATAATCTACTCACTGTAATTAAAAATTAGCAGGATGTTGTAAGTTATTTTATTAATTAAAATTTTTTTTTTATTAAACACCGTTTGATTGACGTAATAGGTAGACAGGTAAAAGTTATACACAATACAAACAAGCAGGTGACTATTAAAAGTTAACGAACCAAGGTAAAATACAATTAATATTTCGTTGTATAAGGGATCCACATTTAAAACTGCCTTTTTTATGAATCCTATAAATAGTAACGAGTGATTTTAATGACTTTAATGAACGTTTCGAAAAGACATCTCTACACATAACAATATGTGTTTATTTTTTTTCGCCACGATTGAAATCTATAATGTACGTTGAGATAAAAAATCCAGAAAACATAAAGTAGTTGAACAAAATGTACAGCACATATACATTTATTTTGTATGTTTTGCCATTAAAAATAATTTCGATTGTTGTATTCAGGTATACTGTTTAGAACAATATTTGTACACTGATCTGACGTTTCGTGTTTTTGTTATCGTTCTCTCACGGAAATGTTTTTGATTTCGAGTTTCCTTTTTTTGTCTTTGACAAAGATTGGTGAAATCCAATCCAAACGTCAATTCAGTTAATACCTTTTTATAGAATTTTATAGAATTACTATATATTATAATAGTATATATCATATATTATATTACTTATATTATAATACTACTGTTGGCTTAGCTAAAAAAAAAAAGCTTTGACGCAAAGCGCAGAAGTAAAGTCAGGATCACTTGGAAGCTCTATCATTTGTCCTATCGGGTTGTGCTTTGCACCAAAATGTTAAGAAAGAATGTGTAATAGGGGGTATCTAGGCACATTTTCCAAATACTGCTCACTTTTTATATCACCGAAATATGACACCAAACAGTTAATTTGTAGTAATTTCCGATTCTTGTGTAAGAGACAATTTTTTGAAATTTCAAAATCGGCTTTGATAGAGACACGCGTTCATTCTTTGTGAACAGCCTTCCAAAAATCCTAAATGACGATTTTTTTAATGAAAATTAAAGGTCAAAAGCGGTGCGTTCTGTATGTGAAATTAGCTGGATTTGACGATTGAGCGCTTTTTTAAATGGGCATTTAACATTGTAAAAATAGTTGACCCGAGCTTGGCAAACAGTCTTAAAAATATTCTTATGACCCAAGTATTAAACCAAAAAAATTATTTAATTATTTAAATATAGCAACACATAAAATGAACAAATGAGTGTTTATTTATGTGCCCGAGTGTGTGAAGTTTGGATACAAATCTTGTTCATGCTTGAGTGACTCAATTAGCGAAGTTCATTATTTAATTATTTCTTAAACGTTTTTATTAATTTTTTTCTGTGTTTTTTTAATTATTATTTTTTATTCGCTGAGTACGGAAAAACCATTGACTTTGGTAATTAGGTTTAAATAAACACTCGATAAAAATTAAGTTTCCTGGTCAAATACCATATATTATTGTAATTGAATGGGGTACGTACCTCCCTCGTCATGACCACTAGAGTGATGTTGTTAGCGTTGGTCTCGTAGAAGGCTGTGGGGTCCGTGATGTTGACGCCCTCTCCTGGGGTCCACTCCCCCACTTTGTGAATCTCCTCCCTCTTCAGTTTGAGCAGGTCCAGTTTGAAGTTGTTGCGCTTACCCTCGTTGAAGTCCAGCCGTCCGGTCAGACCGTGCATCACAGCCTGGAGTGAGAGGGGGGGGGGGTTAGTACTTACAGTATAGTTAAGCGAGCGAAGCGAGCGTTTCCATTTGACTCTGCCGGAAAAATTAGTCACTGTTTTTTTTTTTTTTTTTTTTTGTTTGTTTGTATGTCTCGCCATAACGTTCGAACGGAGGCTCGGATCGAGTTGAAATTTTGACCATCCGCAAGCTTCGTTCTCGATTGAATGCCATTAGTTTTGTGGCAAAATCGTTCAAAAAGTTAAAAAGTTACATTAAAGTTAATCGAAAGTTTTTTTTTCAAACTAAACGGCGACAAAATCTGAGATAGCCAAATCATTTAGAATGTCCGTCCGGTCACGAATATGTTAATTTTATTTTGATCCGATAAGTAGTGTAGATGAAAATTACATTATAAAAAAAGGAACGTTGCCATGGCAACGAAAAGACGCGCGAAGTTTCTAATGCACTGCCACCTAGAAGAAATCAAAATACTTTCGAGGAAGCAGTCTATTATTTGTCAACAAAGAGTTTAAATAGTTTTCCCAAGGAGTCAAGTCCTCTAGATGGCGGTGGATTTTATCCACAAAGTAAAGGTTTACTTACACACGGGTTTACCCAAATACCTTGGCAATCATAAATAATACTGGAAACGCGAACGTCGCAAATTTTTAAATTTAAAAAAATGTGCAATGTGGGTCTAGCTATAGCACGTGCTCGCTTATCAACGCGTCCAACTGAGCGTTTCCTAGTAGTTCTAATGAAAGAATGAAAACAGCTCCAAATTGATTTCAAAATCACCAGCGCCCTCTATATAGCGCGCGCAAAGCATTAAGGGAGAAAAAGTATTTACACGCTAAATGCCATATGCTCGGGTGTGTGGAGTACTGCGTTTGCGTCAGTGCAGTTCGTCACAATCCCAAGCATATGACATTTAACATGTAAATTGGCATGCACAGTTAATTCTGAACATGGTTTATTTTGTCAACTCTATTCACGTAATCTCAGCGTGGATCTAGCACGCGAAGAAACTCAGTAATTTAGCAAGATAATTTTTGTTTGTGTTGGTAAAATGTATTTATAATTCATACTCAAAGACGACATCCATTTTACAGCGCATTCATACTACCCCCACTCTACCACTTGTAACGGAGGCATAAGCATTGTTGGAGTTAGTATAGACCTCTACCTGCATACCGACAGTGTTGGCTCGAGACTCTGATTCGGGAGGTCCCGGGTTCGAATCCCGGCGAGACCGGCAATCCTGACTGAAGGTTTTTTCCGAGGTTTTCTTCAGTCGTTAATGCGAATGCAAGGGATTGAGTCCTCTTAAATAGCCCTCGGACATCTTTCCACAATTGTCCTATCCGCAATATACCTAGTTAGTCACCTGAAGAGGGTCACACCGGTTAAATCTGATGTGTATACCCTACAGCGGGCATCTTACAAAAATGTATGTATGTACCAGGTACCTGCATGGTATCCTACCTTTTATATTTCTATCAATTCCAGCTTAAATATTGCAGAGGATAATCGTATACCTTGTTATGATAATGGACAATACAAAACATATTTGTCTTAAAAAATAATTTTTTAAAGTTTTAATAAAAAACAAAAATTACATTTATATAACGTACGTGAAGGTTTTTGATTCCTCTTCAATGAGACTATTGTCATCCTGGTCTAAAGGTTCTTTTACCCCCAGGCGCAGCGCGATGTGTTATTTTGTGTTAGTCTCTCAAGTAAATATTAGATAAACAAATTTGGATGTAGAGTCTACCCAGTCAGTCATATAACTGATTTTCAGTAGGGGACATTAAACCAAAGCGACCAAGCCAACCCTGTAGGCCCCGACGCAATCGACGAGTGAGCGATAACCAACCAAAAATCGATATTTTTTAATAGGAAATATAGTAATCAGTTGTATGTACAGTGCGAATCCTAGGGTTTATTATTTGTTTTCTAAATTTATCTGAACATTTGGAAGGAAGGCCAATGCAGGTTTATGTATAGCCATCTTGCAACAAATTACATGAAGCAGTACAGAACCACACTTCATTTTTCATACAAAAAAGCACACAAAAAAGAACATAGAAAATTGCTAAAACAAAGTAAATTTTAATATATCTAAGCCCATATTACAAAAGCTAGAGATCCTGCTTTAGGGGGATCGAACCCGGGAACTTTCACATTAGAAAAAGGGGAAAGGGGATACTAACCACGGGCCACGACCCTCCTTTTAAAACTTTCTTTGTTTAACACTCTTTTTTAATTGTTCCCCTTCACATTTCGCTTAATTCTTTCTTCTTTATCGGAAAAAATTACAAAAAAATTTGTCTCGTTTTTTCCAAAGAAAATCCGAACCCCTGGGCGTTCTCGTAGAAGGCGAGACTTTTCAAAACTTGTTCGAAAAGTTGTTTTAAGCCCCACTAGAACACAATTATCCCGCCTCGTGACGACCTAGGGTCTGAGGGGGGTTAAAAAAATTACACCCACTTGTTTTAATTACGTTTTTTAAAGGGGTGTTGCATTGATTTGGGGAAACCTCAAATATCGTCGCACTCTTCCATTCGTAAGCTCTTTACCTAGGAAAAACTAATTTAAATTTCCCAAAAAAAATTTAATATCACAACACACAGTCATTCTTTATAGTTTCAGGATCATCATTTGTGTCTTTTCATCTTGTTTTAAAAAAAATTATTAAATAAAAATGATTTATTTTTTTAAATTTTTACAAATATAAAAAATGTAGTTTTAAAGGCTAATTTGCATCTTTGTAATTTGTATTTGATAGGTTTTTGCAGGTTTTTCATTATTATTAGGCTAAAAAACTTATTTTCCAAATAACCCTCATGAAAATCATTTTCTTGGGGTGAAAGGGCAAACCAAGTAAAATGACACACAAATGTGTGTTGCGCTGTACCTCATCTGAAGTAATTTGCTCGTAAGATTTTAAAATTGTAAACTAGTAAAAAATTTTTTGTTTTCCCCAGGTTGATTGTTTCAAATCGTATCCGATAAATTTGAACACGTTGGTGGAGGTGCCGGGTTAATCTTTATTTTTAACCCATTTAGATTTAAATTTAAATTTAAAACAAAAACAAATTCAATAAATTAACATTTAGTATTTTTTCTAAGAAATTTGTATTTTAAAAATTTTTTAATTTAAAAATTTTTAAGGGAAATTTTGGAAAATTTTGATTTTTTATTTAAAACTTTGTTTTATGTTCAAATGTGAATTTAAAAGCATATAAAAAACTTAAATGTAGTATTTCGATAATGATTTTTATGAATTCGTATCAGATACATTTTGATGAGTTTGGTGGAGGCGCCGGGTCAAGCCTGTATTATAAATTATCCCAGTATTTCATGCTCTAGCCGAGGGATCGCAGCGCTGACGCCCTCAAAGTTTATCCAATGAATCGGCAAAAGTAAAAAACTTTCACTGTTATTGTAACTATTTGCAAATAGAATCATATCATTCAATAATTACAAAATGATATCAACGTTTAAACACCAAGAGACTTGGGTTTCAATTAACTATTGTTCTCATCCTTTAACGTGTCTTTTAATAGAATTTGCTCAGCCCGAAAAATTACACTTTTACCAACCTTCAAAAATCAAATCATTTAATTCATTTCGTCTATCCTTTTCAGTTATTAAAACTGATTTACAATGGAGGACAATACATAAAAATAACTTGTAAATTCACACAAAAAAATGATCTATAGAAGCGATTTTAAAATAATAAAAACAGCAACGATTTTAAAAAAAATAGAACAAATTGCTGAAAATATATTGAAAAAGATGTTTATAATGTGAAATGAAATGAATTAAAATGTATCAAATAGGAATAACAAAAACAAAAAAAATCAAATATATTTAAAAATGAGTCGGCTTAAGCTATAAGTGAACAGTGTTTTGTACTGGACTGTACCCCTACGTGCCCGACGCCCTCTAAAGCTATCGTCCGAAGCGATCTGATGGTTTTCGAACACCTCAATAATGAAGAGGGCGCAATCTCGAACCACGTCAAAGCTACAAGCATCTCTGATCTCGGATGTTCCACTTCATCATCTCCTATAGAAAGAAACGCAACAGGACCAATCCCATCCATCCCCTACGATCTATACAGAGATAAAAGAAATCGCGGATAAGGTGTGTCTTATCAGTTTCGAGATTGATGGAAGTGGAGTTTTCTTTTTCGATGTGGGAAATAGTAATCTATGTTTACTTGAGCTAGAGATGAAACGGAACATTGGATTGTGGGCATGTTCAAGTAATGGAATCTTTATAAACATCTTTTTAACTTAGAAATCAAGAATTTTGTGTCTATGTCGTTAAATTGACGAAAAAACGAATCAAATGTAAGATGATAGTAAATTCCACACTACCACGCAAAGTAATTTTCACAAAATTTGCCTTATGGCACCGTTGGTAGCTCAATTAGTTTGAACACTGTCACGTATATGGAGGTTTTGGGTTCGAGCCCCAGTCGGCGTACAATTGTGTCAAGCCAGACATTTTAATGGTCTATTTCAGGATGGTGCTATATTCTAGTAGGCCAATCTGTATTAAACACAAATAAGCAGGTTTAAGCTGATTTAAGAAATTCACCAAAACACCAATGTACACAAATGGACAAAAATGCTTATAATATTTGTGTAAAATTACAGTTTTACGATAATATTTAAAATTATTATTTTGTTAAGAATTGCGCTACATAATATGTGATAAAAATTAACTTTTGGCATACGAACGCTTATAGATGTGAATAATGAGGTATATATACTCCATGATGGTTGTAAAAGTATTTTTAAGTTTATTAACCAATTTAAATATTAAAAAATCTATCCCTTATTTCTGGATTGTTAATAAACGAATACATCTACGGGATTTTTTCCCGATTAATGCACTTAAAAAAAATGTTTTGTAGTAGTTTATGTTACCGCACTTGTTAGAAGATATTCTCCTAGTTTTGTGAATGTGACTGTACTTCGTGTTCGTGTGATTCATCCCCTACATTTCCCTTTCATTTCTGAGGGACAAAACGTAATTATCTTCCATATTATAACATAACTTTCCCGACGACACACAACTCGTACGTGAACATATTCAAGAAACATCAAGGACTTTCGAGAAAGTTTAGTCGGGGAATGAAGTTTCGTTGGGTTTCAGAACTTTAAAATGTCAGGTGAGTTAAGGTTTGTGCGTGTAAAAAAAGTTAGAATATATATCGGGTCAAAAAATAAAAAAACTAACTCGATACCCCCAGCGGGGTGGGGTCCCGGATCGCTGATAGAATTTAATTTGGGAAAAAGGGAAAATTTTACGGGGAACCGATTTTTTTTTTTTGTGCGAAGGTTTGTTTTTTTTTGCTAAGAAAATTTGACTTTGGCCGTTTTTTTAATTTAACTTGCGGGCTGGATCAGGATTCTATATTTTAGTTTAATTATAAAAATATTTTTGTTGTTGAAGTTTTTAATTTTCTCGTTTGGGGTTTGTGGGAAAACACGTAGGTGTAATTGTTTTATTTACTACAATTCAGAATTAAAAAAGTCGCCCAAAACCCGGGAATCGAACCACGGTTCACGCTTCTTCAAAAACTCCAAAAATAACTAACATAAGCATTACCATAACATAACATATAACATACACCCATTCAAATGTATAACCCAAACTACAATTCAAGCTTAAAATGTACCCCCCGGGAGGGTCTAGTGGAAAAGACGCCTGGGGGAATGCGGAGACCCGTTTTTCGATTCCCGGTTGGGGGGGAAATTTTTTTTAATTTTGATTGTAGAAAATATGACGTGTTTAGTCCGAAATTAAAGTTTTTTATATAATCAAAGAAATCTGCGAAAAAGTTTTAAAGTAATACTTTTAAAAAACCAGAGAAATTTTTATGAACATTTTTCTGCTATATTGAATTTAAAAATAACCTGCTGATTTCGTCTCTAACGAATCGTTAAAAACAAGAAATAATTTTTCATAAAGTTTTCTTCTCTCCATCCGTATAGATATTACAAGCATTTCGTTTAATAAGGTTTGCAGTCTATTTAACAATTTTTTCCCATAGAACAGACCTAATTCAATTTGCAATAGTCCAACATTACTTTCGAAATTAAACTAAAAAATATATCTAATCAACTTCATTTATTTTCAGTTGCTGTGCACATACACTTTCATATTTTCACTTTCACATCACTTTCACAATCATTCACTCAAAAAAACATAAACCCCACACATACTTTTAGTTTATATCATTTTTATAGTCTACTCATATTTTTTTTAACTTATTTTATTTGTATCGTGTTGTTGGTTATGTTTTTTATTGTTATGGTTGGGGAAATTGCCCTTTTTTACATTTGGTCTGTTTTGGGGGTTACCACAAAAAAATTAAACATGTTTCAACAAAGGTTTACAAAATGGTTTAATTTGCAAAAAAATAGAAGAAAAAACAAAAAACACATGTCTAAAAAAACAAATAATATTGTACTTATATTTAATTTATCAACCAAAAAATTTCCCATCAATTTGTTTTTTAAATTTTTATTCCGGGACGCTAAAAAAATTTCTTAAAAGTATATATAAAACCAAAGTTTCATTTTTTACTTTGTAATAAGAAAGATGAGTGATATTATTGATTTTAATGGGCCCAAAGGTGTGTAGGCTAGATATTTCCCATCGAGTTTAAAAAGTGCCCCTTAATGTCTCGAGATAATATTGCAACACTGGGGCTTCTCGCTACGGAGCATACATTAAAACTGCAGACTGGGAAATGGCGTCGCTACAAATTTCAAGTTTTTTAGTTTGGGAAAACACCCTCCACCCAAGCGCCCAGGGCCCCTAAAATTTTCCCAAAACTTCGGCCTTCCTCAGAACCGAATTTTTTTTTTAAAATGCTTTTTTGTTTTCTGTATTTGCATTTACATCATCGACTTTTTAATCTTATTTATCTCTTTTATTGAATCTTCAGTTCTTAACTTTTGACTAACGTATTTTTCCTCTACTTTTATTCGCTCTTCCCCTTCCCCTTCCTTTCTCCAAAATCCCCTAACCAATCGCTACCCCTTCTTTTTCCCCCCACTTTTATGGCGAACTACTAAACAAGGTCAAGATTATCAATCATTTAGAGTAACTTTTTAATGCACATAATTACTTTGGTAAAATGCCTAGAAATTCGTCATCAATAATAAATATTATTTTATAATATAATCGAATCGGGGCAAACTTTTACAACAGTTGCTACGAATCACTATCTCAAAGAAGCTGATGTTCTAACCATGATGAATATTCTAGTTATGATTGTTTTAATACTTTTTATTTGTGTATAATTTTAATTATTGATCACTGTTTTCGACAATTTCACATTCATTGTTAGATTTTAATCTATGCCAATTTTAATGTAAAGTTTCAAAATTAATAAAACATTTTGAATTGATTGTAATGAACACAAAAGAGTTTAACCGTATTCCCAATTAACCTCGGTCGCTTTCAGCACTGAACATCAAGGAGTTTTCTTCACTAACAAAATGTCATAATTTTTACAATAAGGCTAGAGAATAGTTTTTAGTCGTAGAAATACCAAACCAGATAGTTTTCCGTTCTAGAGCTAAGTACACGTGGCAAGTATCTTCTAAAAGTTGGTACCTTTTATTTTTTTATGAATTGCGTCTTCGTTTTGGTCTAGAATCCCCTGTGAATTCTTCTTAGCAACCGTTATCTTCGCGAAGCAGGACATAAATTAGTCGTTACTTAAAAGAGTTGTTTTTAAGAGGCAGGGGTGACCATTCTTCGAGGTAGGGTTTGGGTCATGATGGACTGATTCGGGAATAAAACCGACAGTTTTGGCTTGAGCGCTAAGCGCTTGACTCTGTTTCTCGAGTTTCCGGGTTTAAATCCCGTAGAGACCGGCAATCCTGACTAAAAGTTTTTCAGAGGTCTTCCTCATTAGAACAAGTGGGCGATTTTTGACCTTTATTGACTCAATTTTTGTAATATTCTCTTGATGAAGGAACTCAATAGCTGGTTTCGAAACATTGAGTGACATTAAACATACGTACTAGACCATAAACATGTTATATTACCATAATACTTGTCACATTTTAAAATTATATTCATGAATGTTCATTACTTCAGGAATACGATAGTCAAACATCGTATTAATCTCGCCTGTTTTTAACAAAAGGGTTCTTTTGTGTAATAACAATATAAAAATAAATGTAAAAGGTGAAGCCTTGATTAAAAATAATGGTATATTTCGATCTTGAAAAGCTTTGGAATACGATTTCAGTAATTCAATGAAAACACAAATACTAGACACACAATATTAAATTAATATGGCAAGACAGCTTAAATATATATTTATCTTTGTGTACCCTTATTTTCAAGATTTTTTTCATTTTGCAATAAATACATAAAATATATTGCGCATTCGTCAAAGAAATCTTATAAGATGGGAATAGTATAATATGTAAATTATTCATGAAGTCAAGAAATGTTTGATTTATGTGAACAAGGGAATAGTTTATACTTGTCAAACTAAGATATATTGAGTCACAGATACATGTAGATAATAACAGTTGCAGCAGCTGTTACCGTATTTCATATTATGCAATTTATTTATCGGTTATGTGAAGAAGTATGTTGACAAGCGATAACATTGTGTTGTTTTTCTCTTGTTTTGTATTGTGAGTCTTGGAGGTTTGTATAATAGTAAAGTGTAGGACAGAACAAAGTGAAATCTAACTATCTTTCTCGAAACAAGATGCAACTACCTCTAAAAAAAGATCAGTAATATCTCTAAACATTTCCATTCCTCGATATTTAAATGTGTCAACTGAGTTTTTGAATCATAAAATGTTAAAAGCACTTTTCGATTTCATGCCCTGCTTAATAAAATGTCGTGTACAAGTACGTACGAACAATAAAAACAACGTTTTTAATTAAAAAAAAAACATTGCATTTTGTATTATATTTCGATATTTTATTCTATGGGAAACTTCATTGGACAATCTAGTTTTTAAGGTTATATCTTGTTTCTTTACGATACAGTTTTGATTGTTATTTTAAACTATATTGGAAATCGGCCCAAATAAAATACGTGCAAACCACAGAATTCGGAAATCAGTTGTGTATCCCTTTTCAGCTATATTGATTGAAAAATTGATTGATTGATTGATTGATTGATTGATTGGATATTGCTTTACGTCTTATATTAATGCACTTTGGCTATTCGAGACGATGAGTGGTGATAGATGAGGATGAAGTATGAACAGAAGGAAGGAGGGGAAACCCGGTACCGGCACGTAGCCTACTCCTTTCGAAAGGTACCAAGGTGACCAACGGCTTAACGTCCCATCCGAAATGACGGTGTTACCTTGACAGTCATATAGGTTCCTCCACTAACCCGGACTGCCGAGCAGACGTCGAGGAGAACGAAGCCGTTACACTAACTCTCAAACCCTTTATCTGCTCTAACCAGCGGAATGCGTGTGTTGTAGGGCATAGCGTTTACCAACGTTCTACCCCTGACCACGCCCGAGGTTGCTTAACTTCGGTGTTCTATAGTGGGAACCGGTTAAACGACCTCGGGTTAACCACTGGCTTTGATCTCTATTAATAAATACGGACTTTACTTTGACTGATATAAACAGGAAAACGTGTAACTTTTTGTTTATTAATCAAGATACAAAGCTGTATCCAAGTACTCTTGAAAAACATAAATACGAGAGTGTTTTAATAGTTTAGAAAAATATAATCTTTTGGTTTGTACATTTTATTTTTAGACTTTGGTACAACTACCACATAATTAATATTTATTTTGATTACTAAGCTTAGTTAAACATCGTCACCAAACTCCACCATTATTATAGAATTTCTGCAAAAATGGCAATCTTCCATTAAGTTTGTCATCAAAATAAATCACCCCATTTTTACCACCCCTTGAATACGACCCCTTGCAAACTTGACGACATCTCAATTAGAACAAAATGAAGTTGTAAATTATCTCGGAATTACGACGCCGAGCGATAAATTATATGGCTCCTGTTTTATCGGCAACTCCAAGGTGAAGCAATCTTTTTCCACCCTGGCATACTGAGCGCGTTTGCTCCGCCATTCTACGAATACCTTGTCGGAATAAATTGCAGACCCATTGATAACACTAGAATAGATTCCCTTGGAGACTTAAAAAGTGCTTTGAGAAATCTTTTTCGGTGTAACTTTCAAAAGATAATTAACACTTGCGACAGGAATTTATCAACTTCTACGTCTTTGTAATTAGAATAATAGTGACTAGTGAAATTTTATTAGGGGAATGTATTTGTGTGTGTTAGTTTTTTTTTTTAAAGTCAAGTTAAGTTTATTTTCATGGATTGTACGGATTTAATACAGACAAGTTTGGCAAGTGTTTTATCAGACGTTACTCAAACATTAGTTCCGTCGAGCTCTTATTATTTGTCAGTCGTGCTATACGTTTTTGATTACTACCCAAACTTGCTAGAAAAAATCAGACGCCTACTATCTTCATTTGGGATTTTAGGAGTTGTAAAATAAGGTTTTTGTATTAAAATGAAATCCAAAGCAATTGACAGAGCTGTCCTTTAGGCATTCTTTATTATCTGGAAGATTTGTATGCTAGTTTTTCACTAGATATAAATTAAATTTGTTTCAAACATCTTAGAACACTATTATGTGTGCAACACACCAAGGGGGTATATTTAATAATTGTGACAACATTCGATCAACAACTTTAGTGTCAATAGACAATCGACAACTTTAGTGAGAAGAATAAGTGAGAACTGCCATCTCAAATGTTCAAAATACCAAATTAAATAGTAATCACATTTCCTATATGTATTTGTTTATTACGTTAAGGAAACATTGGCAGACGGCATTAAAAATATTAAATGTGTATTTGCTGCCAATACACAGCTTATAAGCTTGTATAGCTGCAGTCAGATGCGTGCAGCGTTGAGCCAAGCGTATAAGCTTTTTATTGGCAATTATTTCAATTTTACACTTTTAAAGCCGTCTGCCAATGTTTCTTTTACTTAATAAACAACAGCAAATGTACAGCAAATGTAAGTAATTACTATTTAATTTGGCGATGAAAATTGTAGGTGGCAGTTCTCACTAAACTTGTCGATTGTCTATTGACACGAACGTTGTTGATTGAATTTGTAAATAATTAGTTACGGTGAAAATAGGCCCACTCACCGAGTTGATATAGTTGTAGAGACTAAGTCCGTCGTCCCATGGTTTCTCAAGCTCACATGATAGGTTGGCAGGCTTGAGAAGGTGACTTCTATCCAGTGCAGCCAACCCCTTGGCGAACACGTGGACAGAGTCGTACATCAATGCTGGTTCCGCCTGGAATAACAAAATATCACGTCATATTAAACCACCAATTGAACAACTCATGAAGCAAGTGGATGTTGGATTGTTTAAAGATATTTACGCCCTACGTGGACCCTGGACCCATCCATCGTACTTGTCTCCTAACCACTACCTGTAAAAGGATGCTTAAATTTAACGTGTTTTTTTAATTGCAAATGTTATTTAAACCCCAACGCATTCACATGGTAAGCGTAGCTATATGTTTACGATTACAAAATTCAAATTAAGGCTATTGTACCACCTCTGGCCGATAATTTGAAAGTCGAAGAAACATGTCTGAAAAGTTTGCTGAATGAAAGAAGGCCTTTAAAATAACAGGAAAAAAAATTGTGATTTTTTTTTGGGCGGGACATAACCTCACTATTGGAAATTAGATTTAGATTTTTGGACAATAGTGTACACAACGAATCTAGTTCAAAATTAAATTTTTGAGAATCGGTTTTCTGGACATAGTTTCTAACACCTTTAGCAATAACTTAAGCTATAGCTAAAATAGTTTTCTGAAAATAACAGTTGGTGTACGATTTTTTTTGTCAAACGGTACAAATACGAGTTTTTTCCAGTTTGTACCGTTTGACAAAAAAATTCGTACACCAACTGTTATTTTCAGAAAACTGTTTAGAAACTATGTCCAGAAAACCGATTCTCAAAATTTAATTTTGAACTAGATTTGTTGTGTACACTTTTGTCCAAAAATCTAAATATAATTTCCAATAGTGCGGTTATGTACCGCCCAAAAAAAATCATATTTTTTTCACTGTTATTTTAAAGGCCTTCTTCCATTCAGAAAACTTTTCAGACTTGTTTCTTCGACTTTCAAATTATCGGCCAGAGGTGGTACAATAGCCTTAAGCACATGAATTAAATATTTGAAACGGGTGGGTTTATAAATTCATCAAAGACTGCATTAACTACCACCGTATAATATAGTCACCAATTAACTGTTTGATTACTTGTGAACGAAATTATTTATATCTGATCAATGATTATCATGCTAAATTGTAAACAATATCAAACATTTTTCTTGCGATGATTATGGGCGTCTTTATAGTAAAATTCACGAGCATAATAGGAACATACACAATACAAAGTATATATAATTTTAAAGACTTGAATTTAACATAAAATAATGACTCACATTATACACGAGATAAAAATAATTGAATCCTGATCTTATAACGCAGTTCGAAGAAACTGAATTTAGAAATATTTTTAAAAATCATGTTTTATATTAAAAAGTGTCACTACCATTTACGTTGCAACTTATAAAACACGGTGCAATATCGTTATTGATAACCGTTTGCTATTGACAGAACACTCTTTTAAACTGACATCTCAATTAATTTCAAGCCTTCCAAACTTAAACGGACAAACTTGACGTAAACCACGTCATGAATTAAAAAAAATGTTTTCGGGCTAGATGCTGTTCAGCTACGTAGCTATTTGTTCCAAACCTCTGGACCATTAATCTAGACTTAGTCTTAAGATTCAGAGAAGTGAAGTTTATAGGGTTTACGATTTACTGAGCATAGAGACAATATCTTTATCTCTATTATCCCTTAAACCTCTACTGCGGTACACTGTTTCAGTAGCTTGCAAGCCAAGATCTTTAAAATCTAAGTGAGCGTGTGTGTTGTGTAAACATGGAAAACAAATGGAGCAATGCAATAGTAAAAGCAAGTAAAAGCACTCTACGTTCGCAATGCTTTTGTTTTAGGTTAAGATTGTTACTTCCTTCATTCGAGATTTATATCTCTTCTAGGTTACTCTTCCAACAAACACGATACCTACTCAGTGTGTTGTAAGTTCAAAATGAGGTAAAATGTTTTAAAACGAAATAAAAGTTAAGACGAGGAGCCAATTTATCTATCGTTTGTGTCAGTATAATGTATTATCTTCCAACACCACGAAGCCTTGACGAAAATTAAAGAGTTCAAGTTGAATTGAATGACGGTGGTGAGCGTATAAGCTGAAAGCGGACTACAGCCGGCCGGCTCGGCTCTATTCCGCTTTCTTTATTTGTCATTATTGCAAGTGTTATATTTATTGCGTTGCTTCATAATATTTCGGAATATCCGGTTGGATGGGTAACATTCTGCTAAATTGGTAAATGTTTTGAAATATAGGCACTGCTATTCGGTGGGTTGAAGTGTGTGATGGGGGGGGGGGGGGGCTGGGGCATTTTATTTATTTATTTATTTAACGTCTATCCTATTCAGTGAAAAAACTTTTTTACAAAAAACAACCTTTGGGCAGGTCAAATTCATAACAAAAAATGTAATAGATGCAGACACAGCAATGAACTACAGTTAAGTAAACATGTAATAGATGCAGACACAGCAATGAACTACAGTTAAATTTTGGTAACCAATTCAAATAGGATATCGTTTCATTGATGGTAAAGTTGTCAAATAATATGTGAAATCATTTCTACCATGTATTTCTTAAAATTACTGTCAACTCATTTGGGAATAATTGATCACATAATTAAAACGTAAATGTAGTTTTTTTTTTGGGAAAAAAGAAAATTATTTTGCGAATTGTGTGATAAAATCCATGGAATTTATTCACTTAACACAATCGCTGCACTATATCATTTTAACGTCCTTCCCAGATTGCTGTGTTTATTCGTTTTTATTTCCTTCAAAAATTAAAATATCTGTATTCTTGCGCATTGCCAACAAAGTCGAATAAATTAACTCGAAAAAAATAAAAGTTTTCTCTATTTTTTATTCTTTTTACGAACCCATATCTCACGTTTTGGAGACGAGAAAATACCATCTGTCAAAAGGTTCTGTTGGTTTAATTTATAGATTTTTCTGTAGGGTACCTAGTCGAAGCAAAATAATATTCTTAAGGGAAAAAAGACAAAGATAAACGTTTGGAAAGCGTCCATTTATTACGATCCAAATAACAATTAAGATAAGAGGAAAATAAAACCACATTATAAACGTTCTGTGTAATTTTCTAACCACACGAATATTTATTACAGTTCTGCTATCGGATTTTGGTTTTATTTGGAAGGGAATCATTTATTTAATTTTCTTATTTTAGAGTTAATGCGATTAGATTTCGCGAGATTGTGATTGACATATAATATCACTTTTATTGGGGTAAACACTGAAGGAGTCAACAAATCTGGTATAGATTTCGTTGTTTAAAATAATGGCTGTGCACCAATACTTAAATCAAGTTGAAATTTTAAAGAACTGAACCATGAACTTAGATAAGTAATTTAGAATTCAATTATGAATATTAATTGGTCAACACCTTATCAAATATTTGGATGATTATTACTTTTAGGTTAAATTGAAATAAAATATCACTCTTATGGAGAGAAAAAAGGGAACATTTAAGTCATAACTACGTTACTTTCTGTCGTTTATGAATAAAGCTAGTACAAGTGTTCGAACATACTACACCAAGTTGATTTGTATTGATTAACGTCTGATATTAATGCATTAATGCGCTCGAGACGATAAGTGGTGATAGATGAGGATGAAGGGTGAATAAAAGGGAGGAGAGGAAACCCGGTACCGGCAAGTAGCCTACTCCTTTCAAAATATACCAAGGGAATCAACGACTCAACGTCCCATCCGAAAGGACGGTGTAACCTTGACAGTTATAGCCCGGACTGCCGAGCAGACGTCGAGGAGAATAAAGCCGTTACACTCGCTCTCGAACCCTATCTGCTCTAACAAGCGGTATACGTGAGTTTCAGGGCAGAGCGGTCACCCACTCTACCCCTGACTACGCCCGAGGTTGCTTGACTTCGATATCAGCGTGGGAACTGGCTAAGCGACCGCGGCTAAACCGCTGGCTAAGCACAAAGTTGAAATTAAATGAAAGTGAGACGGATTGACACAAATGTGTTCAAATTTGAAAATAAATTATGATTATTATAAATTCACGAACATTTTCCAAATAGTAGAATATATATATTACTTAAAATTTAAGATACACTAGGGAAACGCCAAAGTCGTTGTTAAACGAGTGAGTGAGCCATGTGTTGAGTACCCGGTTACATTACTTTTCTTCCCCCTACCTTAGGCTTCCTAGCCTATCATAGGCTAGAGAGGCGCATTATGACCTTACAGTTGACGCGCCCGTCCCCATATACCAACTAAACTTTAAAAAACTATTATTTATACGAATATAGTTATCAAACTTAAATGCAAATGTTCCCGGGTACTCACCACATGACTCGCTCACTCGTCTAACTACGACTTTGGCGTTTCCCTAGTCTAGTTGGCTATAAGGCGCCCTTGTAGCCGAAATGTGAAAGAAGTGGGTTCAATCCCCTGGTCGGGAAAAGATTTTGTAATTTCTAGATTGTATTTCAAAAATAATTAAACATGTTTTGAAATGCATATAACGCAGAGTATAGTCCATCATCTGTGGCAATATTTATGTATTTATTTATTGTATGGCTACTATAGAGTACCACAGTTGTGGAATACTCTCTTCAGCCGAACATACATATTATTTTACATTACAATTTTTGCATTTTATCTGTGGCAATAGGGCCTACTATGGTAAACATAGCCAGTACGAAATACGTGAAAATGCCGCAAGGTTTACTCAATCAACGAGCGGAATTTGGGGTTACCTTGACGTGCAACATTCGACAGACCTTGCATGGGCACGGCATTTCACGGCCAGGCGAATAACAAACAAAAAATATATTTTCAAAATCTAAAACATTGTCGTTAAAATAATTTCTAAACATTGGAAATCTATTTTTCAGTTTATTATTTCTTGTAGGTTTAAATCGAAATGAATCTTGCTGATTTTGTTAGCAGTTCTCAATAAACTCGTACCAGATGTCTGTTTAAAATTTCAGCGCAATCTGTTCAGCGATTCGGCTGATTTTCAACGAACACACACACACATACACGCACGCACGCAGAAAAACAATAAGGGCCGTTTAAGTCGAATGGAAATCACTCCGTTCGCTACGCTCACTCGTTCAATTATGAATAAAGGTACGAAATATTATAGGAATTGTTACCAAACATTATCATCTTGCTTTACAAAAGCCCTGAACCCTCTGAAAATTGAAATCAATCAAAATTTACATATTTAAAAAACTCTTCTCGCAGAATATAGATTAATCTAGTAAATTAATCATTTATGATTCATCTCAAGTTTAAGTCGTCTCACCATCCGTCTTCTTAGTCAGTACTTACTCTGTACTTACTGTAACTTACACTCAAGATGGATGATGTAAATAATCCTACACGCCAGATATATCACAAATGATGAATGGACGCAGCTTGGTGCTTCTTTGGTACATACGCGTACTGTTATGATAAATTATAAGAAAAATGAGAAGTGTAGAGAAATTTTGAAAAACAAAAATTAGATATGGATTTTACATAGACCGACGATTACAACGTGATAATAAGGTTGAATTTATTTTTATTTTCTAACTAAATTGTCGCCAATCCCAAAAATATAGTACTACGGCTGATGATTATGAATTTTTAGCGTTTAAATAAAAAATCGAGTTCAACATGACCAAAATAATGTGTTTTTAGTGGCATTGTGACCGTGTCCTATTATACATGTTGATGTAATATTATTATTTCAACATCATTTGCTTTTACAACAGTTTATTTATTTATTATTTTGTGTACATTTGTGTTTTAACTTTCTTTATTTTACTCCTTTGTTAGTCAGCTTTAAAAACTAAATTGATATTACGTTAAATAAATACTTGAATGCAAAAAATAAACAATAATTTTGCACGTGAAAAAAATTACTAAACATTATTTACAAATATACCGCGGTCTTTGATAACCAAAAAAAATATATCTGACAAGGAATACACATTTTAAATCGAGCCTCAAACCAACAAATTTATTATTTATTTATATTACAATAATTTTGTTTTTAAACTTGAAACATTGTTTCTTAGATGGCTCTAAAGTAAAGGATGCAATGTACAACAGCGATTGGGTTAGAGCTACATGTAAGTAAACTAGGAAAACGCTAAAGTCCCGTCGCGTTGTTGAGCGAGCACCGGTACGTGCAACAACGACCCAAGTACGACACTCCCATAAAGTTACATACCAATAAGTGTTTAAGGTCTTGACCGATTTAGCTGAAAATTTGTCAAATAGGAGAGAATGTTGTACTTATTGACCTGCAAAATTTCATAACGATCGAAACATTTTTTTAAATTTTATTTTTAATTTAATTTTTTTTTTATAACCAACGATCGGATTTTGTTAAAAAACTATACAGCAACCCGCCTAGGTGGTATGTAGGCCTACATGTGTGAAAAATTTCAGGTCGATCAGAGAAACGGTGCAACCTGCACCAAAGCAGTAACAGAAAAAGAAAAAAAAACAGACATTCGAGCCATAAGTCAAGTGGAGACGCTCGCTACGCTCCCTCAAAAACGTAGTCGCATCGTGGTGTAGAGAGCAAACCAGGACATAGAGAGACCTACGGCTAATTCCGATTAGCTTTTTCGTATGCAAGTTGGTATCTCTTAAAATTATATTAGAGTCCTATGCAAAGAAACAACGTACAACCATTCTCACAAAAACAAGCTATTCAGAAAAAAACTGGATGGTTTTCAAGGATGACAGTGTAGACATTGGGAGGTAGTTAAAAAATATTCCACCAAACAATGATGGTAAAATCCTTCCAAATCTACTCTCCCTCACAAACCCCCTTACAATAAGGGAAGTTAAAAATCAAATAATTATGTTATTTATAGCAAGAACCTATATGTAAAATTTCGAATTGAATTATTGAAAGAAATTAAGAATTTAGAACATGTTCTTTAGACTCGGGATCAAAGTGAACTGTTTTTGTTTTTCTTCCCTTTTTTAATAGCAAAATAATGCTTTTTACATGTTGATACTATGATAGACAAAAAATTAAAAAAAAAGTGTGGCTCGTTGGTCTTGTGTGGCTCGTTGGTCTTGTTGTTAGCGTATCTGCTTCCAATGCAGAAGGTCCAGGGTTCGATTCCCGCTAAAGTCAGAAGTTTTTTAACTTCTGATTTGGACTTAAGTCCATCAGTTCTTGTCTTAGGAGTTTGTAAACGGTGACTTTGGAGCCGTCCTAGCAACGAAGCACATAATAAATTTCAGAGTTGTTCTGAATCGGCCTTGTTGATTCTGGCGTTGATTCACGGGTGTTCGCACTGTCCATACCACTGATTGCTATATTTCCTATTACAAATATCGATCTTTGGTTGGTTATCGCTCACTCGTCGATTGCGTCGGGGCCTGCAGGGTTGGCTTGGTCGCTTTGATTTAAAGTCCCCCACTGAAAATCAGTTATATAACTGAGTGGGCAGACTCTAAATAAAATTTATTTTATTTATTTATTTATTGTAGTTTACCTTTTAAAACTGTTTTTTTTAACATAGTTCAAAGACCATTGTTAAAAATTGTATTAGGACTTGATTTGTCCATTCGTATTGTATTGGAATTATATATATTTACATTTTAACTAAGGGTTTTCTTAGATAGCAACCCAGTTAGAAATATTAAAGTCTTAAATGAAAAACTACGGAATTCCACGTAAAATCAATACATTGCGACGTTTACCAAGGAAAATTAAATTGATATTTTAATATTCATCAATAATCATTTGATCTAAAAACGGATTGATTTGACATGGTAAATTATTCAGATTCGATTACAGCACGCGACACAGTTACATACATATGTCATAAGTCACTTCACAACGTAAATTGCTCGAGTATCGATACCACTCTGCTATTAATTTGCTCTAGTTTCTATGTGTATAATTTAACATTGATAATTTATTCCGTTTATGTAATTAGGTTTATATGGTCAGCTCAATTATGCTTTAAATATTTACATGGTTATGTAAAATGCAAACAGTTAAACGTAAAATTTTGGTTAGTTTCATATTTAGAAGCCAAACAGAATATTAATTTGGCCATCCTCAATCAGTTTCCCATAGTGTGGATGGTAGAAGAGGTTATATGTATTTAAATTACGATACACATATTACTAGGGCTTGGATGTTTAGGACCTTTGAAAGTGATAAAACGTTAGCCAAATATAACCTGCCAACACGTGAAAATGGCGTAAAAACGTAAAAAGGACCCATCATGTTTCTACGCTATTTTCTCATATGTTGACTGACTTGTTTCGATTGAAAGGAAGTTGAGA
>JAMZAV010009686.1:0-25962 GCA_024449915.1 Sweltsa coloradensis
CCCTTTTTATTTTTTTTTTTTTGGGGCATTGTCACGTGTTTTGTAATGAAATTTAAATTCATATTTCTTATTTATGATTTTGCTGTTCTCTTTGTTTGTTTATTATTGCTTTGATTTTGATGTATTCAATGTATTTTAAATTTGATATTTTCTGCTAGATTGTCTGGTTGCCGCCCACTGGTGGAACTTGCAACTTGAGTTAGTGTCCTGTATCATTGCTGTGATCAGTTTTTGACTTGAACAATTTTAAATAATTATATATCTGATATAATTATATATTAAAGTCAAGATCTTTTGTACTAAATTGTTATCAAGATTTGAACACAAGAATGATGGTTGAACACAAGAAGAAGATTCGCGTTCGGTGGTTTCTTCCGCGAAAGATTGGTTACTCCCTGATTTGCTGTTCCTGATTTTTGGCAAACCTCATATTCGTTTGAGTGGGATCGTCTAATAAATCAGTTTTTTCTTTTCGTTTTTCTTTTTTAATGTTTTTTTTTCTTTTTTCTTTCTTTCTTTCTTTTTTTTTTTTTCTTTTTTTTTTCCTTTCCTTTTTTCTTTTTTCTTTTTTTTCTTTTTCTTTTCTTTTTTCTTTTCTTTTAATTCCCCACCCCCTTTTTTATATATTCGATTCATTCATAAATTGCATTTAATATCCTTTTTATTTGTTATCAAATTTGTTGAGTATTTAATGCATTGTTGTAATATTACTATTTCAAATATTTACTTAAATGTAGTTCATTGTTGTGTCTGCATCTATGTAATTAGATTTATTTAGTTGTCCTCCTTTGTAAATCAGTTTTTATAACTGAATAGGATAGACGTTAAATAAATAAATAAATAAATAAATAAAAATAAATAAATAAGACTATCTGATTACATCGAGCGAGCCGTGTGTAGCTTTAGTCTTGTAGGTGCATAATAATAATAATAATAATAATAATAATAATAATAATAATAATAATAATAATAATAATAATAATAATAATAATAATAATAATAATAATAATAATAATAATAATAATAATAATAATAATAATAATAATAATAATAATAATAATAATAATAATAATAATAATAATAATTTAACATTGGAGGAGAAATGTTGAAGAGTACTCTTCCCTATTTACGTATTTATTTTAAAAATGTGTTTCGAGGTATAGTGTGAGGGGATAATAAAAATCTAGATATTCTTATAACAAAAACTTTGTACCCGTTTTAGAGGTGAGACGAGATTTAAGCAACTACATCATTGAGTGTTTTTGTTCTCGCTTCGAATCTCGGTGAGGAACTTTGTGAAAATATATCACTTGTACTCACATACGAGAATAAATTCAACATTGGATAAACTTGAGTCCTAACAATGTCAAAGAGGATAGTGTACATGAGTATACTCGTGTCTTTATTTTTATTTATTTTATTTTATTTATTTATTTATTTTATTTTATTTTATTTTATTTTATTTTATTTTTATTTTTATTTTATTTTTTTTATTTTTATTTTAATTTTCTTTTTATTATTTTATTTTATTTTTTAAAAATTCATCTTCTATATAGTTAGGATATAATATCAATCGATGTGTGTGTATTGGAAATATATGTCTTCGAGAAATTCTACTATTGCAGTAGTAGTTTCATGTTCAAACTCGTCTGTGAGTGCAGAGATTTCGTTCCGTGAATAAGATATTGCAATTGAAAACCTATGCTGACTAATCAGTCATGTAAAATAATAATGCAACGTTTTAAAAGTCTTATGAGAAAACGGAAATTGAAATTGTATGTCGCCGACGTTGTTTTTTCAAGTTGTGTATGACCTCATTCAGAAAATAAAATAACGAAGAGCGATCAAGTTAACGTTTTAGAAATTTAAAAATTAAATAACTAATGTTTTCACACTTGAATATTATAGCTCAAACAACAGCAATAGTGTAGATAGTATAGTCAGATGATCTGGGTTCGAGTCCTAGACAGGCTGACTTTCAAGTACACAACACTTGCAGCAAACATTTACAATGAAATAAGTACAGTTTTAACACTCATTATAGTAGCTCAAGCAGCAAAAGCTAAGGTAGCATAGCTAGATGATCAGGGTTCGAGTCTCATACATGTCTACTTTCAAGGGTACCTTTCTCGAAGCAAATAGGGATATAATTATTGAAGGTAAATATACCTTGAACGGATATCGACTATTTGTACTAAAAACTGATACATGTAAAAATATTATCACGTGATAATGTAAATTAAACTAATACAATGTCTACGAGATTGACTAAATCGTATTATAAATTATTGATTGACTATAAGAAGAATATAAGAATATTGTTGTTATATAGGAATACATATTTCATTTTGTCGATGATGACAGAATATTTCGACTGTGATTACGAAAGCTTATCATGAACATGTACTTGGGTATATTGTTTATGAAGTGTAGCCCCTAAATAAAAACTATCCAAATAGAATAAATTCGTATGACAAACGTATAATACTACATTGGAGGGTTATGAGACTTAGACTATTGACGGCTACGTCCCTCGCGACGTCAAATAAGAAATTTAAAAAGTTTTTTTCTTAAGCTAGCTTATGCTGGTTAAGCCCACGACATTTGATTCAGCAGAATGCTTTTTGAATACTGAGGGTTATGAGACTTAGATTTTTACCCTTCGCGATGGTATCGTTATATTAGAATGCTGAGGGTTATGTACTTAGCGGCAAGTCTTTGTGTACATTCACTGTGATGACGCTATTTTGGATTCACAGAATCATAGCTATAGTTCACGTCTTGTTATAAAATAGCATAGATTGTAACACGTGTATTGAAAATAATTATTCAAGTGAATAAAGTGCTGACGTCTTTTTCAAGTTTGTGCATGTCGGCGATGGTGGAAATAAAATAACGAGCGGTAGTGAGCGAAGCATTTCATTCAAATAGTTTAGAAATTTAGCAAGTTTTTCGCTTGGAGTGGATCCACATTTTAATAGTTGTCGCTTAGGACCATTGGAGTATATTTATATATATGTATGCTGGTGACGTCATTCTGACGTGACTAAAGCTATGCACGTGATCTGTGACGTAGGTGCACCTTCCGCACCTGCCTGCACCTGCGCTAGTGATGTCGCATACGTCCTATGGTAAATCTTAAATTTACTAAGTCTGTAACGTTGAACTCTCAGAACGCTATTTGAATACCGCGAAGTGAAACACTTAAGAGAAGCTATTAGTTAATAGCCTGTGTGACGTCATGAGGAGGCGTGGTTTATCTGAAGCTATTATAAGTATCACCGATTAACACAAGCTATGCATATGTCTTGCTAGCCGAGTGGGTAAGGCGACGAGCTAGTAATCCAAAGTGCCCGAGTTGATCATGGTTCGAGACACGGTAATCTGACACTTTTTTTCAAGGTCGCTTTCAATTGGAAATAAATATGAATTAAAAAATAAAATATATCGGTGAAATTCAAAGTACCTAAAATGGTTACTAGAGCGCGCGGAACGCCAAGAAGTGGCGCGATATTTGAAAATTCGAAAATGGTGACGAGGACACGGCAAAGATGACGGCGAAACTAAAATGGCGGCTGAGCTAAAATGGCGCTCGACCTAAAATGGCGACCAAGATGGCGTCAAAACTAAAATGGCGCTCGAACGAAAATGGCGGCCAAGATGGCGGCTGAACTAAAATGGCGGCCAAGATGGCGGCAGAGCTAAAATGGCGGCTGGAAATTCAAAATGGCGGACAAAATGGCGGCTGGAAATTCAAAATGGCGGACGGAAATTCAAAATGGCGGGCGGAAACACGTGACCGAAACCAAAATGGCGGCCCGGAAACCACGTTGACGGAAGCACGTGACCGGAAAACAAGATGGCGGCCGGAACAAGATGGCGGATGTCACGTGACCGGAAGTGCACCTTTGCACCTGACTGCACCTGTGCCAGAACACCCACTTGTTACCTACTTACGCCGCTTTGTAACATAGTTTTTGTATCCACTAAAAATAATATTTCAGCAAGTTCCATCAACCATACGCTCCCTCTGCATTGCAAAAGCATTCTCATGTTTAGTCAAACACCAGATTGCAGCATTGCACACTTCGTATCTATTAATTCGGCGAGGTCAAACAGTTACTTCATTGTTTCAATGTGAGCCGCCCGGCTAGCCAACGATACGAGGTAGACAGTGTTCCGTTCCCCGTCCTCTCCCCACCCCCCTACAGTCGGCCGTTCGGAGCTCCTGACTTCCGAGTCCGGCTAACGGCCGCAAGGGCTGGCACCGCAAGCTCCGACGACGGCCAAAATTTCATGTTTTATAAGTTGTCTTCTAGAAAATGAGATATCGGAAAAACGAAATACGTCATTTGACGGAAATAAATAATGCCATAAATAAATAATACAGCAATTAAACATAAAAAATGGGACTCTAAAACATTGCAAAAAACCTAAATTGACCACACATTGGTTTAGTTGTGCCCAATGTTGTGAACAAACTGTCAAAGATACATGATTTTCGTTTGATATCAGTAGAAAGCTCTTAAAATTCTACATAAGAAGAAGAAATTTGTATACCTTGATAAACTACAAGTAGGTTAAAACAAATTGCGAATTCATAAACGCTGCATCGCCGATTTCCGTGAACACACGCCCTTAAATCAAAAAGAACTAGCGTAGCGCTAGGATAGGCTAGGAATAGGCCTATTTGTTTGCTTGTGGTGGGTCTAGCTTGACTATAGTATAGGCTAGTAGTAGGCCTAGTGGCCTATTCTATGGTCTAGTAGTTCGCCTGGACATTTCTACTTTAAAATGAAATGAACGACGGTTACACATCGCCCCACTCTAAACCACTACAAGAAACAACACGCCTTCAAACCGAAAGTCAAGGACCCCCCATTGGTTCTCCACTACCACTCCCCCTTAACCAAACCTACACAACTTGACCGAGCAAAATGTGCATAATCTTGAATAACGAACGGTTCCCAGAAGGAAGAGAGCAGAAGAGCGAACACAACAATCCAGTCTGGCGGAACAGACAACTCATGAAGAAAACAAAACTCAACACAAAAATGTTATGAGATAGGAAGTCAACACAACAACAAACAACACATACATTAAACAGAAAGCAAATCTCTATGTACTTGTGGAGACAAGACAAGAACATACTGGAGGAGCGAGTCAAAAACACGTTTGTTTTTTGGTTTGATTGGATATGCTTTACGTCTCATATTTATGACAAACTGGCTAATCGAGACGAAGAGGGACGTACAGGAGATGACGCGGGGGGGACAAGGGGTGGAACAGGCCTGTGCTGGTCAGAACCAGCCACAAGCAAATGGGTAGGGCAGGGGTTCCCCCACGTCGTGGTCGTCTCCGTGGTGTAATTATCCGTCCGTGTTGTCTTTGTCGTCGCGTCGGGGAGGTAGTCAAAGGGAAGGGGTCCCCGACGACGACCAAGCTCGCCATTAGTTTCAGGGAGTGAAACTCCCCTATTTATGGGCCAAACCGCGAGAAGGTTGTTGAGTTGGAATTTGAAGCTGTCAAAACACGTCTATCTCACATGAACAAATCCTAGCACTTTCTGACATGAATTCCTCCAGGCTGCACGAAGGAACAGGACGGGGCACAACACTGAGATGACGGGCTCCTTGACAAGCAGAACAGAATAAAGAGAAACTAAAACCTCCCGTCTGGACAGAACAGATAACTTCTGGAAGTGAAACAAACTTTAAAACACAATGGATTATGAGAACGAGGACACAGCAAAAACTTTAACAAACAAACAAACACAGCAGCAGCAGAAGCTACATCAATGTAATGTTGAGGCCCAATGAGACCAGAGCGAGGAGCGCCGACAAAAACGTCCGCTGGGACAAGAACAACAGACCGACTGCGATGCGAGGCTTTCTGCTGTGTTGTGGAGGTAGTAGTCAAAAGGTGCGGGCGGCGGGTCATACTCAAAACTACACGCAAAGTGCATTACATTTTTCAAATTGTGTTGATGACAGTGGCGCATATGCTTTTGAGTGTGTAATTAAATGGTCGTGAGGAAGATTTCAAGACTATGTAGTTGAGGCTAATCGTACAACATACATTTTAGCAAATTTCACATTTGCAGGGATTTTACTTTATTATGGACCTAGAGTAACCTACGGTGCATTGTGTGTGACAAAATTTCAGGTCAAATCAGATGAAACGGTGCGACCTGTACCGAAGCAGTAACAGAAAAAAAACAGGACATTCGATCCATGAGTCCAGTGTAGAAACAGGTAAGTGGAAAGTGTTGGTTCCAGATAGGTATCGTGGCATAAAGTAGTACGTACAGAACAAAATCTGCTGCTGATATGATAAAAAAAGACGCACCAAGATCTAATGTTGGATGGTTCTATTTCACTTAAGTAACTCAGCTAGGAAAACTTAAGTTGCATAACCCAGACTACTCTTCGGGTTTCAGAGAAACTCCATTACACTATGATTTGGACCTTGGAAGTGATGATGGTCACATTGAAGTCCTCACATTCTACACACAATAATGCAAATAGTGCACCTAAACGTAATATTAAGTATAAACCAATAATTGGACTCATCCAGTTCTTTAGTAAAATTAAATATATTAAATAAAGGTAACGTCGTTTTTTAGCTTTACCTTTAATTAATATATTAATTTACTAAAAGAACCAAGATGAGTCCAATTATTGTTTTTATACTTATTAAACCTAACTGTTCTAAGGAATCTCAGTAGTTATAAAAAATAAAAAAATAAAACGAAATATATTACAGTAGTGTTTGTGAGAAACTTGTAAGTTGGAAAGTGTGGCTCCAGCATAGCGTATCGTAGCATAAGTAGTAAACGTACAGAACCTGTTGACATGATAAATAAGACGCACAAGATCTAATATTGGATGTCTATATTTCATTAAGTACCCGCCATTCATTCTTTCACTGTCAACTAAGCAAGGAAAACTTAAGTTGCTAACCTAATTAACTTATTATATATTTAACGTCTATCCTATTCAGTTAAAGAACTGATTTACAAAGGAGGACAACTAAATAAATCTAATTACTAGAAATTATTATTTTTATTATTATTATTATTGGAGTTAATTCCTTTAGATAAATTTTTATTAGCCATAGAAGTAAGTTTGCTTCGCCTACTGCGCTCCCCACCCTCCATGGAGCCTCAAATGGGAAGTCGAAAACGGCGCCAGGGATACGCAATTGATATAGCAATTAAGCTAACCCAATGTTGCACAAATGTCGACACTTGCCGATTGATACAGGTCGGGCTAAAACCTGTAACCACCCGTCTAGATGAAGCAGGGGCCAAGCTGCGTGTTAGTCCATACAACCCTCGGTTGCACTAAGAAAAATAGCCACTACGTGTTGTTTTGTTCAAAATGCATCTCGTATTACCCTTCTAACTGACAAGGTGATCATGAACAACCGTCCTTGTCGAAAGCCAGATTGGTTTCTGGGACAAGCAGCTTGCGGCTCTCCAAAAACCACATTAGTCTTTTGTTGATCAATGTTCGAGAAGCTTACTCAGCAGCTCGTAAGTGAAATTGTTTAAGTTTATAAGTGGTTTTTGTCTTTCGCTGGTTTCAGGATAGGATGCTATGGCTTCCCTCAGGAGTTATAAAATGACTCCTCTAGCCAAATGTGGTTTAGCGGTTGAGGATGAATTGCTGAGGATTGGGGGAAGCGTTTGATTCATCTCGTTGGAACGTCATCAGGGACCAGGGGCAGCGTTCTTCAGGCCAGTACTGTGGTTATAAATTCCATTGGTTAAAGGGAGGGTGTATGTTTAATGTTCAGCAAATTAAAATGTAATGGGTATGTGCTCACACCCTCTCACGGGCTTTGTTCTTTAGGAATTGTGGGGAGTAGTGCTGGAGCTGGAGATGTTAGAGTAGTATTTGCCAAAGGCATCGGCGATGTCTAATTGAGAGGTCTTTAAAAACATTGTCATCAAGAATGCGGAAGGACTAAAAAAAGTAAGTCCTTCCAGAAATTCCTTTTTTTTTTTGACTTTGTCCCAAATTTTTGTCATGGGGAGTTCGCCAGGTAATAGACGAGACGTATTCTTCCCAAGAACGTTTCCGCGATATCGGATTATAGCTCTGCTTTGGCCTAAGTTTTTAAAAACCTCCAGATTGACTGTGTTGGAAATTTATTAAAAACTTTAAGAAGCTTGCCGTTTTTTATGGTTTCCTTGCACTCGGCGTTCCACCAAGGAATGGTAAGCATCTAGGGGGATGGATGTTTGCGGGATTGTGGATTTTGCAGCGGAGATTAATTGTGTTAGTAATATAGTTTACTTCGTATGAATGTCTATCATATTTTTTTTTCACCTAAAACACGGCTAGTTTCTGAAACGCTGACCAGTCAGCCCTCTTGATGTCCCACTAGATGCCCTTTGTCTTGGTTCTCCCTGGTGGGTGATCTTAACCAGGATAGGGAAGGGTAGCTTCCACTTAAATCTGGCAGGACACCACCAATATCAATAAGAGGGAAGGAGAGCATAAAGTAAGGTCTATAGCTGAGTAGAAACCGTTGGCAGTGCTAAATGTGTTGGGTCCCTGTTGTTAAGAAGGATTAGGTTTCGAGTCATTTAAATTTTATCGATTAAAACTCCCCGTGGGTTAGATAAGGCGTTGACCCTAGAATATGGTGAGCATTAAAATTCCGAGTAAATGAATGGACGGGTAATTGTTGTAAAAGGTTATGACTAGATTTTTCGATATCCACAGCATGGGAGGCAGGTACAGATTGCATAGTGTGAACTAGACTAGGAAGAGCAACTATGACAGCAACTGCCTGCAGAGGTGTTGCTAGCGGCAACAAATTCTGAGTATATACTATCGGTACGATAGTAGTACTCCTCCTTTGGCTCGGTCTCCTGAGGTGTCACGTTTCTGTAAAAAGAGTATTTTCTAAGTCTAGGATTGTCTGTACATTGAAAATGGGTTCTTGCAGACTAAAATGGCTGGGCTGTGTTTGAGACTAAAATTTAATTCTTCAGACGTTCCATTTGGCATAAACGGTTCCATTATAAAAATTTAAAGACTTGTTTTAAAGTTAAAATTAAAAATTTTTGTTTTGATTTTTTCTAGGATTTTTACACTTCTTTTTTGGATGAGAGTTTCTTTTAAAAATTGCAGGGCTACTCTAGAAATTAAGAGTACATTGGCTGATCGTCCGAATCTCAGATGGTCAGGCCGAGTCAGGACACGTTTTCATAAAACTAAATACATATTCATATCGTTGTTCCTTTTAGTTTTATAGCTTTAGACTTTGTACATGAAGTTTGAGGTTTTGCATGTTCTGCTGTGTTTCCCATGTGTTTCCCTGTTTTTTTGGTCCTGTTGGTTAGTGCACTTTTGATGGACAGTAGTTTCTTTGATTAGTTGGTTTTACAATGGTGAAACAATTTAGAGTAGGTATGGTTTAAGCTCATGATTTTTTTGGACTATAAACTACTCAAAATAAAACAAAGATACGATATTTTCAAAGGTTAATCAACCTCCTTCATCAGGATTTTGACCATGAAGGGGTTGATTAACCTTTGAAATTATCGTAATCTTTGTTTTATTTTGAGTAGTTGTATAGTCCAAAAAACATCATGCTCTTTAGTTGGTTTGTTCTGCAAGAACGCAGCTGGCATCAAGCTGTTTGGAGGCTTTCAATTTGTGGTCTTTAGGCGCGTTATGGTTTGCAAAAGTTTGAGTACTGTTCCAGATCAGCAGAGTTATCATGGTAATTGTTGAGACGCAGTACCCGCATCCTTAACAGGAAGTCCTGGTTCCTGAGCAATTTCAGCAAAATGATCTTTTAAAAACTGGTGCGAGACATGCTCAGGTGTTCTTTCTAGCCGTCGAAGATGGAATGTTTTCCACCAGAACGGATCTTTTGTATGGCATCTTCTTCAAATAACTTGGGGCACTTGAATGAGACGGCAGGGTGATCGCCATTACAATTATACAAAGGATTTCGGATTACAGGGTTCTGTTCCATGTGTTTCCTGAGCACAGTTCACGCAAAAAGCTTTCGATTATAGTTCTTTTGTGAAGGCAAAACCGTTGGCAATTGAAGCAGCGCAATGGCCTGGACACATAGGTCTAACCGCAAGTTTAAAGGTACCCGCAAATATGTACTTGTGTGGAGTGGGAGTTCCAAAATAAGAATAAATACTGGAGTCGGCAATTCTTCACAGTATTTAGCCCTGTTTTTTATCCTTTCTCTTTTTCTTTGTACCTGGTATACTTTGTTACCAACTGTGATTTCAGTCCCTCCTTAATTTCATCTACTTTAGAGTTAACTAGATCAAAACAACCGAATTACACCCTTGAGGAATTAAGAGTAGTATGTGCTTTGGATCAACAGGGATTTCTCCCAAGGGGACGTGACCATTGAGCAGCGTCTCTGAATGTTTGTGTCAGGTATTGTTTCTATAAGAAGCATTCCACTTCTCAAACTTTTTTTCACAGATTTATGCCCGTGGTAACCTTCATTGCTTACGTACATAAAACGTGACACAGTTTCAAAATTCTTATCTTCTCATTGGGTTTCACGATCAAAAAATTTTGGCATGGAACCAATGGTTTTTGTCTGTCTTTTCAATATTTTTTTCATCATCTTCATCTCCTAGGAGTTAAGAAGGGAAACCCACAAACAATTGCTTGGAATAGGACTCAAATAAACCATTTGATTGGATATTGCTTTACGTCTCATATTATGCAACTTGGTAATCGAGACGCAAGGGAGGGGACGTTAAGGGATGACGCGGGGGGGACAAGGGGTGGACAGGCCTGTGCTGGTCAGAAACCAGCCAAAGCATTTGGGAGGCAGGGGTCCCCCCACAATCGTGTCGTCTCCGTCTGTGTCATCAGACTCCGTGTTGTCTTTGTCTTCGGCCGTCGGGGAGGTAGTCAAAGGAAGGGGTTCCCCCCCCCCTGACCCCGACGACCAGGATTAAACCCATGTTGTTCTACCACATAGGGCATTGTAACTCAAGAGTCGACCCCATGGAGGCAGATAGTGACCATGAGGTTGGAGCCTATAGATTCCATTACATCAAGCGGCGTGTAGGAAAGTGCCAATTTCACGTCCGGATGCCTACAGCGCAATCGGTCTTCTAGCACGCAGCAGGACGGTCTGAAGCCCAACAGACCGTTCCACATACGGTGGGCATACAAGCGACGCAACCTGCAGACAAGCCCGTAGCTGTCAGAGACCTCAATTGAGCAGGTCATTAACCTTATCGTACCGGGTCGTCATTCGATAGGGCCAGTGGATAAAAATGGGAAGGAGAAAGGATATTGGGCTGGGATTGGTTAGACTGGGAGGAGCGGTAGAGTGGTTGTGGCAGAGAAGGCGGCAAGTATGAGGAGAAAAAAGTGGAAAGAAGAAAATAGTATGAGTAAGGTGAGGAATGAAGGAAAGTTGTGATTAAAAGTGCCCCCCCCCCCCCCTCCCCCCCCTGCCTAGTGAATTCAAAGTTCTGTCCAAACATTACTTCAGGGACCCAGGATAATACCGAGACTGACGGAGATGACCTAGTGAGACTGAGGAATACTGAGACAGTTGTTGTGGGGGAGAAGCCAGATTGTCATCAGAATCTTTGAGACTGAGATAGAAGTATCATAGGGGAGAACCAGAACGCAGGTACCCATAAGAAATAGGAACCTAAAGTTATCAAGACTATGAAGTGTATCAGGCAGTTTAGGAAACATGTAAACTTCCCTCAAAATTACTCGGAAGCTATCAGTGGGAAAGGATAAGGACCCACTGGGTAAAGGCCAATTAGGGATGAGCTAGCTTTGCTCAAGGAAAAATGAGACATGGATGTTATTCCTATGACAAAAAGGGGAAAAAGTGGTAGAATTCTAAGTGGATTTTTAGGCATTAAGAGAGGTTCAAGATGGGACTCTAGTAAATTCAAAGCCAGATAGTAGCCAAGGTTTTTCACTAGAATAGGTGTGAATTATACTGAACCTTTTTCTCCGGTGTGAGGTTACGAAACCATTAGATTTCTTTGGCTCAGGCAGTTGGAAAGTGGGATGACAGTGGAACCATCTTGATGTGCCTACTGCATTTCTTAATGGTAAGTTAGAGAAAGAGTGTTCTATCTAATCTAGCGAATCGCAGTGACCATGTGAAAGAAAAGTTCCACCAGCAGGCAAGTTCAATCAACATCTGCGGCGTTCGTATGATATGATTTGGATATTGTTTTACGTCTCATATTTATGCAACTTGGCAATCGAGACGAAGGGAGGGACGTAAGTGGATGACGCGGGGGGACAAGGGGTGGACAGGCCTGTGCTAGTCAGAACCAGCCACAAGCATAGGGGCGGGCAGGGAGTTCCCCCACGTCGTGGTCGTCTCGTCTGTGTCATCATCTGTCCGTGTGGTTGTCTTTGTCGTCGCCCGTCGGGAAGGTAGTCAAAGGGAAAGGGGTTCCCCGACGACGAGCTCGTATATATGAATTTTAAATTGAAAAGTTATCGATCAGGCTGAACGTACAAGTCAAATTGGCCAGGCTGCAGCAGAGACAACGTGAATGAGTGTAATGTCCGCCTATGGAGAAAAAAAAAACGAAGAACGTTTCAAAAATGCCACTCCACTGTAAAGCATTCAGAGGCCCGAAAAACTGGCCGGTTGCCAGAACAAATCAACAAGTTGTTGAGTTACGTAAGAGCAGAAACGCCGAAAGGCTTCCCAATAAACAAGAGAGGTGATCTGTCTGCAAAGCCGCTAGAGATAGGCAAACTAATCTAAACATTCCCGAGGCTTCGTTCAAGCAAGCTTAGGCTGGTGTTAAACGAATGATTGGGAGGAAGGGTTAGCCCTCGGGCGACGCCACTACACTCGCACAAAAATTGCCCAATGATTCAACGAAAAATGCAGCAATACCATCGATTTGTATATCCTTGCGGAAGAAACATGATTATTTGTTGGACAAAAGGGAAATGCAAAACAAAGAGACCAGTGTATTACGAATGCCAACAATGTTACCATTGATGAGAAGGGCGCCAAGTTTTCTTAGTTACAAACATCCTTTAAACCGAAAAGAAAGAATCACAGTCATGTTAGCCTGTTTGGCGATGGGAGAAAACTGCCTACATTCGTTCATCCTTAAACGAAAAACTATCCCCAAAGAACTGCAGGAGTGGCTGAAAACGTTGGGGTCGTCGCCGGGAGGCAAATATTGAACAAGCGAGGCCTGTAGTTTTAGATGCTTTCAAGGGTTCACTGTTATTTCTCCCCGGTACTCGTGGGACCCAAAATGATTCAGAATATTTTATAACCTAAAGGAGGAGATGTCGAAGAGAAGAAGTGGAGAAGAGAGGAAAGGAAGAACTAGAAGAATCCAAGAAAAAGAAGAGACAAATACACCGCAAGGAGAAATACCGAGCATTAGCACAGATGGACGATCGAGCCACGAGCGAAGGAGCTGGAAGTACGGGAAAAACGAAGATACCAAAACTAAGAAGAAAAAGAAGATTCAGAGGCAGGAAGAAAAACCATTGAACGCGCCAAGAATCATTTACAGAGAAACATCACATAACAAGAGATCTAAATCAGGAAAATACACCAGAATAAGTGGAGCCAAGTCAACCAAATCGGAACAACCTGGAAGAATGGAGGAATCATGAACATCAGCTGCAGCCTCTGCGAGCCTGGCGAGCATAGTTCAAGAAAGAGAGATCTTCTTTGCAGAATCGCAAGACCTACATAAATCTCTGAGCTCTGGCTCCGAAATTTTAAAGAGCAAGCCACATCTATAATAACTGAGAGAAGGATGCTAGCCACGGCCACGAAAGAGCTGAAAAACGTAATGGAGAGTAGACTCAGACATCTTGAAATCTCTGATAAACTATATGGTTCAATCAAGGATTACTTCAAACAACAGAATTGGGTTTATCCCAGTACTTAAAAAAATTTTAAACAAAAAGTGAGAAACCCCAAAAAGAAGGGGTTTCCCACCCAAAGGGACGTGCTTTGGGGCAAATTTATTTTGGAAAAAAAAGGGGTTTTATTTAAGACCTCCCAATTAGCCGTAAAAAGGGTATAAAACCACAATTGCATTTGCCAAAGTTTAAGGGGATATGTAATCGGGGGCAGGAACAAAACAGGGGGTGAACCTTCCCCAACCGAAAAAGCCAACCGGTACTCTACATTACCCCAACTCTAGGTTTAATTTTAAAAAGGGAATTTTCTATAAACCCCCCCTATACGTTAAATTAACAAACAAAAAACCTATAGAAATGGCAAAAAACCCTTTAAAAATACCCCGGGCCCATTTCTTGACGCAAAGGGTCCCCTTTTAACCACATTTTCAAAAATGTAAGAGCAAAAATCAAGAAGGTCTTTTGGGAAAGATAGCAAATTGGCTAGGAAAAAACTGGGGGGCTTAAAAAGGGAAAAACACTCACAAAAATTAAAAGGGCAGGGTGGGCCCTTCCAAAAAAAAAACGGTTTTGGATCCCGACATTGGGAATAAACACGTAAACCATAGCCACATACAAGGGGGGAACTGAAAGCTTTCTCAACCTTTATCTACTGGGTTTATAATTAACCCCAAAGGCGGGCCCAACTATTTTACAAAAGGGGGCTGAAGAATTTGCTTTGGGGAAAAACCCGAATCCAAAGATCCGCTAAGGGGTTGTCCCAAAGGGCCCTTTAATTTTAACCCCCGCATTATCGGCGGAAAAAACAGGTAAGTTTCGGGCAACAGGGGTACGCCTAATTATTTGGGTTTTTTTTAAAAATTTTTCCAGGGAAAATTTTATGTGCATTTTTTAATCCAAAATTGAATTTTTCTGGGATAAATGTTCTTCCCTCGGGTTTCCCAGTAAAGTATTTTAGTATTAGTATTTAGTTAAGGTTTTTTTTGGGCGCTTCAAAAGGCAAAGATTATTCGCGCCTCCCAAAATTTTTTCGTGAACTATGTATGGAAAGTAAAATACGTTTAATTTAAGGAAAAATGTGTTTTCAAACGTTGTCATGAAAAAATTTTCCAAGGTCGATATATTTGTAAGGAAAAGGGGGGGAAAAACCAAAAAGGTTTTTTTTATACTGTAAAGTTTCAATGTAGAAAATGCCAAAAATTTCCCAAAACATAATCATAATCATAATCAGAAAAACGTTTCCAACGTTTGTCATTTAAGAAATCAATCCAAAAATGGCTTCATGTTTTTTTTTTTTTTTTTAAATATAAATGTTGTTATAGTTTGTCATTAAAATTGCTAGGTTAAGAAATGTGATAAGTTTTTTACTGTTTCATTAAAACAAAAGTTCTTTATATGATAAAATTTTTAAAATTTTAATTGGAGTCTCAAAACCCTCATAAATTGAAACAGGCATTCAAAAAATGATCAAAAGGATAGCAACACATCCCCAAATTTTGCAAAAACGGGGCAATTTATCTCTGGTTAAAAAAAAAAATAGGGGATGGGGGGAGGTGGTGTGCCTATACGTACTCCCCGCCAAAACAACCTCTTAAAAGACGAGGAAGTAGGGGAAGAAGGGGGGCGCACCTTCAGTGAAAGACAGGGATCACACGACGCAGCTTATTATTCTGCAAAGCATTCCAACAATCCTGACCTAATTTCAAACATATGGTTCTTGAACCCACTGTGGACATCAGGACAGGTACGAGGTCAAAATCAGTAAAAGCTTTTTGCGTTGCAGCTTTGGCTGCCAAGTCAGCCTCCTCGTTGCCAGAGATACCTACATGACCAGGGACCCAGCAGAACATGATTTTGTAGCCTCTCGCATGAAGTTTCTCCATGAAGAACTAAATGTCAATTACTAAATGGTGGGTAGAGAACATGACGTGGAGTGCCTAAACTATCTGAACATACCATGAAGCTTCCACATCTTTGTTTCATAATATATTTCAAAGCTTCTCGTATGGCATACATTTCAGCAGTAAAAACAGAACACATGTCATGAAGTCTGAAACCAACACCACTGCCGCCATAATAGTAAGCGCAACCAACCTTCGAGGTGGTTCCTCGACGACGACCCAGAGCTCGCCATTAGTTTCAGGGAAAAGAACTCCCCTATTCACGGGCCAAACCGCGAGAAGGTGTCGAGTTGGAATTTGAAGGCCCGATTTTACCCAAGATTGAGTCTTATCCATGCTGTTCCACATCTTTTCCAATACTACCCTGATTTGAGATCTAAAATGTGGTCGGTTCTCCAGCTCAACAACCTACGGTTTTGGGACCACCTCTACCTACAGACGAAAAGCACGGCCATGGGCACAAAAATAGCTCCCTCGCATGGTAACCTTTTTGTAAACTTGAGAAGGAATTCCTAGCCACGTGCGACCACCTACTGCTGTGTTTCTTCCGATTCATCGACGACTTCTTCATGATATGTCACTGCTAGACATCTAACTCACATACTTAAAGTTGTTTGTCAATGTGATCTAGCTAGAAATAATTGCTAAGTTTGAACATTTCTCCATGGTTCCGATAAGTTTATTATATTTTTTACCTTTATAGGGTAAGGTTTATAATAGTTTACCACCATGGTTTTAAATTTATGGCTGGTATGAGCAGTGGTACAACTATTTACTAGGACTGTGCGGTACCCGAAATTTCGGGTCGGGTCGGGTATTTGGAGCCCGACCCGAAGTAAAATCACGATACCCGAATTTCCGGGTTTTAGGGTATTTGCGAGGTTTCAGCACATGAAGAATAATATTGGTTGGTGAAATAAATCATTACGTAGTTATGACGTGACGTCACAAACATAGTTCCAAAAGGTGTTTAATAGCCATAGGTAGCACCACAAGATACCATTGAAGCCAACAGCACAACATTGCAGCAAGTGAAATGGATGCTTATGCAATGGAGTTTGCCCTAATATGTTTGGGGAAATCATTGCGTACAGTTGGTCACACTGGTCACTTGCGTCAGCTGTTGTTGTCCGAGCCGCCATTTTACTAATCACTTGTCTCGTCTCAACTCAAATGTTTACGTCGCTACAGCTGCCTAGCCTAGGCCTAGCTCTTGTTTAGTTCATTTTTGCCTTTTGTTGTTGATTTGTTGTGCCTTTTGTTATGCCGTGCATCATATCTAGCTTACATGATTGGATGGCAATCTCGTAGGCGAGAAGAAAACACACGCAGCCTAGGCCAGCCCTAGTGCTCACGTTTTGTCAATTTTGCTTTTTGTTTGTTGTGTTGTGCATAATAGTATTTTTGCTACGCCGGTGTTAAAACTTATTAATATGAGTGACGAATCAGACGTCGATGGCGATCTCGTAGGCCTAGGCCGAGATGATTACACGCAAAACACACGTACCGGTACAGGCATGGGATCGGCGATATGGCTTCATTTTACTAAAATAAATGAAACGGCAGACTGCAAATATTGCAACTCGAAGTTGTCAATTAAATTTGGATCGACGTCAAGTTTAGCTAGACACCTCCAAAGCAAGCACCCATTAAAGTATGATGCTTTCACCACTACAAATGAACAGAGGCTAGCAAGTAGGCCTACTAAGCCTAGGAGTGCAGATAGATCTGACAAGCGGAACAACCCTAGCCAGCAAACAATAACTGATCTTTTTTTAAAAAAAAGCAGAAACTAGACCACAAGCATCCAACTGCAAAAAAACTCACCAGGTAAGATAAGGAAATGCACTTAGCCTTAGCTAGGCCTAGGCCCTACTACTTATTGACCTGCTTAGAGGCCTAGGCCCTAGGGCTTGCCTTGGGTTAGGCTAGCTAAGCCAAATTAATTAGCTTTTCTATTCTAGACCCTACAATGTGTTTTATTTATTTTTAGGGCCATTGGAAAGTGGATTCTCTGGATTCTCTTAAAGATAACCGACATCTAACTGAACACATTCAGAAGAAAGAGAAGCCACTGCCATGTGCTGTGGAGGCCGAACAAGAGCGGAAAAAAGCACAGCACATAAACTGTGTCAAGGTTCTTATCTCACATTGAACAGAACCTTGCACTTTCTGACCATCAAATCATCAGGCTGCACGGACGGAACAGACGGAGCACAACACTGAGATGACGAGCACTTCTCTGACAAGCAGGACAGAATAAAGAGAGAACTAAACCTTCCAGTCTGGACTGAACACACAACTTCCTGAAGTGACCAATATTAAACAGAATGATGAATGAGAACGAGGACACAGCAAAAACTTGAACAAGCAATACTACATCAGCAACAGAAGCTAACTCTGAGTACTGTGGAAGCCCAATGAGACCAGACAGAAGAGCGCGGACAAAACACGTCCGCCTCGGACAAGAACAACAGACCGACTGCGAGGCGACAGGCGAGGCTCTCTGGCGGCTGGCCACGCAGGTTGTAGTCAAGAGGGTAGCCAAGCGGCGCGGGGCGGCGAGATTATAGTTATCAACAATTGCGGGAATTAATAATAAGTGAGGGTCTTGGTCAGAAACTTCGAATTCAAAAACCTTGGTCCCCCAGAGAGTTAGTTGAAATTCTGACAGATCATTATCGGAAGAAACAAAACAGGCATCACATCAATGTTACATCTCCTCCTCTTCATTTAAAGTCATCTAAATACATAAGTAAAAAATCCAAATCAAAGCCTAGTTGACTTAGTTGACTCACCAAGACACCCTAGGCCTACACTTCCTAATTCAAACAGTGCCACACATTCCAGACCCCACAATAGTTCATGCCTTGATGTTGCAGCGTCAATCATTTCTCTAAACATACGGTCCGTCCGGAACAAAATCGAGGAGCTTGAAGAATTTTTATCCGTCACTTCTCCTGATTTAGTTTGTCTCTCGGAAACCTGCTCAAGCCGGAGGAAATTTTGGAGCTTCAGTATTGAGGGTTACTCTAATGTCAGTGTTTTCTGTAGATCATTAAGCCTAGGAGGGGGTGTAGCAATCTTAGCAAAACAACATCTTAAGGTCCAACCCATCCACGAGATTAGTGCAATATGCTCTGAGAAGGAATTTGAATGCTCTGGATGCTGTTGGCAACTTCCTAAATTTCAGTTGGCAACAATTTCAATTTATCGGTCCCCTCAAAGCAGTATTGCTACGTTTATTAACAAACTTGAAGAAATGTTAATTGCAGTAACTAAGAAACATCCTAAAGCATCCTTAGCCATATGTGGTGACTTTAATATTGACATTCTCTCAGCCTGTAATTCTAGAGGACTCCTGATTGATCTTCTTGAGTCTTATAACACAAAGGCTTCCATCACAACTCCCACTCGTATTCAAGGCACAAGTCAAACCGGGATCGACAACATTTTTACTTCTCTAGATCCCTCTACATTCTCTACTCATGTCTTAAACCCCCACATGTCCGATCACTGTGCAATCAGTCTTAAGTTTGTGAGTAAAGAATTAAAAACATACAAAGCCAGCATTTGCTCTAAAACGTAGATTCAGTGATGTAAACATAACTAAATTCCTTAATCTATTGCATGCAGAAGAATGGCTTGACCTCATTCCAATACTATACAACACAAATATACAAATAAGCTATTTACTAAGTTTGAATCAACTTTTCTATCTCACTTTGACTCGGCATTCCCATTAACTCGAAAAAAATTATAAACACCCAAGACTAACCCTTGGTGCACACGAGAATTAAAAAAAAAGGTCAGCATCTTTGATGGATACACCAGCAGGTGTAAACAGGCCCTAACGATGCAGACTTGCATACCTATTATAACATCTTGAAAAGAGGACATGCAAAGAGCTTAGAAATGCCAAGCGTCTTTACAATGACGCCACTGTAGACAAAGCTCAAAATAAATCCAAAGCTGCTTGGAGCATTATACAAAATCAAACTAAGGCTAAGCTCTTCAGGACAACCTTGCCCTCAATATTAACGGATCCTTAACATCTAATGCATCATTAGTTGCAAACTATCTAAATAATTATTTTATTGAAGCCGGGTTAATGACCGTCCTCAACATAAACCTCACAACTCCCCACTATCAACTTCTTATAGGCCTCCTCAGGTGCAACAATCAATATTTCTTCATCCAACTTCTCCTAATGAGATTGCAGGCATCATAAAAATCTTGGAAACAAAAGATCAGCTGGATAGACGGTGTCCCCACTTACATTATAACCAAATGTTATCGCTTAATTGCACACCCTCTCTCACTCATCTCAACACATCCTTCACATCTGGTATCTTTCCCGATAAGCTAAAACAAGCCAGAGTGATCCCTCTCTATAAACAGAAGGGAAAGAAAAGTGACCCAAATAGCTACAGACCAATCTCATTAATTTCTAGTTTGCAAAAATTTTTGAAAGAACATTTCACAACAGATTAATGTCATTTATTGATAAGCACAAGATTCTCCCTGCCAATCAAACATGGCTATCAAAAGGCAAATCCACTATCACTGCAATGTTCGAATTTCTTTCAAATGTTTATTCAGCCCTAGATCGCGGTGACTCTGCGATAGGCGTGTTTTACGACTTAAGCAAAGCTTTTGACACCATTGATCATAATATTCTACTCGGTAGACTCCACTCAATTGGCATTAGAGGCATAGCTTATGACTGGGTAAAATCCTATCTGTCTAACAGAGTACAAGTAGTAGAAGTTAAGGATATTGTCAACAACACTCATGCATGTCAGTCCCTTCCACGATACCTTCTTAGCGGTGTCCCGCAGGGCACTATTCTGGGTCCAGCGTTTTTTCTTCTCTATGTAAGTGGCATGCCGGTAATCTTTGATTTCGGCTCGTTTACACAGTATGTGGACGATTCCAGCCAACTCATAACAGCACCTTCCCCCTTAGTTAACAATCTTATCAAAATGGCCAACAAGGAGGTAGATAACATGTCCAACTACTGTACCACAAATCTTTTAGCTCCTTTAAACCTCCAAATCATTTGTCTTAAACTTTCATTCTCCACACTCTCCAGTAAACTCAAGCCCTCTAATACGTCTAAACTCCAAAAGCATTGCTTGCTCCGAGTTAGTTGAATTCTTAGGTCTAGCCATCACAGCAACTCTGGATTGGTCTCCCCAGATTGAAAAAGTTTCGTCTAAATTGAGAAGTCGTTGCTTCATGCTTAGAAAGCTGAAACAAATTGTAAATTCGCAAACTTTGCTAGCGGTATATTACGCTCATATCCACTCGCATATAGCATACGGACTAATGTTCTGGGGCGCCTCATCGCAAGCAATCCGTGTCTTTCGCATTCAAAAGCGAGCCATCAGAATCATGGTTGGAGCCATAGATGAAAATCCCGTGAATTTTTAGAAATCCCGAATGGTTTCCCGCAATTCCTTATTCATATCTGGCAACGTCACAAATACATCCTGATGGTTTCCCCCAATTCAAAATTCATCACCAGGCACTACACTTCCCGCAAATCAACCCTTCAACGGACTTTTTAAGGGAGAGTCCAAGTTTACCAAAGGACATTGGATTTGTAGCCCTCAGAAGACCACAAAACTAACAAAAATCAAGCTTTCATAAATGCAAACAGGCACTTCTTTTTTAAAGGCTTGTAGTAAAAATATTTTGCTTAACACCCTTTTTTATTCTTTTGGATGAATTTTATAAATTTTAAATGCCTACAAAATGAAACTAATATAAAGTTTTTTTATTAGTACACTATTGCACATCCTTGGGTCAGTGAATATGCATGTCAGATAATTGAAATTTAAAACTTATCATTTCATATAAGTTTAACGTTTGCTCTAGACGTATTTAATTATTATGAAGTATTGTAATTGCTCTCCTAGAATTGAATTAAGTATATAGCATATGTGTGTATATTAAATGTCTAACTTTTACATTCTCTTGAGCGTGATATCTGTGAGCGTACAAAAAATAAATAATGAATAATTTGTATTCGAAGCTCAGTAATGCAGTGACGCCAAAAACACGTGTTGAAGAAACCGGATATGTTCATTGATTATGGTTGTGAGCACCACATATGTCATACCTCTATCTCGTCAAATTTTTTTAAATTGTTTTTTAGGGTCGTCTATAGGCGTAGGCTCCCGATAGTTCCTTTTAAAGTAGGCCAAAAACCTGTCATACTAGATTAAAACACAAACAAAACAATATCCTTTTCCTCAGGTTCATGCAAATGCAAAATGCAAAATGCAGAGATTTATTGATTGCTGGTTAAGCCCATGTGTGTGGCTGGTTAAGCCCATGTGTGTGGCTGGGTACAATCGAACCATGTAGCAGCTGTGAATAAAGTGGAAGCACTTACAAGCATCCTTCGCAGTGCCCAGTCGTGGAATAGCAAGAGTGGCAAGAACCGGCAAAGTTGCCGACATTACAACGCCTTGGGTAGGATCTTAGGTGGGCGGCCTAATTCTATAATGTTGAAGAAAGGAGTCGATTCAACCCCTTCATTGATCACAACTTACACTCACAACTGATACTAAAGGTAAGTACATGCTCTAAGCTAGGGCACTGCTTTCAGTGTCACAACCTTAAGCTGGCATTTGCCTAGGTTGAGGAACACATGCTTAACCATAGTAAGGCATAGTTTTCATACAGGGAGCAAACTTCATAACCAGATTAAAATCTGACTCGGTAGCCTAAAAGCATCGTGCTGCTGATGGTGGAAATGATAACTTCAAGCATGAAGCTAACAATGCAGTATGGCAAGTATTTACAAAAGAGTTATTGGGGTTTTAGGGCACACAACATTTAAGTTATCAGTGCCCCCCCCCCCCCCTGCTTCTCAGACGAACTGTTTCGTATATAATTGACAACACATACACAACATTCTATGTACAGTCAAATCTCAGTTATACGAAAAAGAATGCATCACGATGATTGACGAAATGGAAATATCAAAAGGACTAGAGCTAATGCCAGGCATGCTTAAATACGTTGGCAACTGCACTATAGGCAACAACGGTAAAATTACAGAAGAAGCATCTCAGTTACTTGTAGTAGTGGTGATGACAAGGGGGCTTAGCAGCAATCGGAAGCAGGTAATTGGGCACCACTTACTCAACAAGAAACACGACGACGATGCTTTAGCAGGTGTTGTTAAAGAAGCAGTTGCTGCCATTCATGAAGCTGGCTACAATGTCCGAGGCTGAGAGAAAGAAAGAGTTCGATATAGTTCATCCAGTCAACGAGGACCAGAAACGGTACATGTTTGCTGATGCTCTGCACCTATTGAAGAACTTGAAACAAACTCTGCCCACTCATCAGATACTATTCCTGAAGACACTATTAAATCGGAAAAACTCACCGACAAGAAAGTGGACGTTAAGTATCTGAAGGAGCTAGTCCAAATCCAAAATAATAAAAATTGGAAATTGTACCCAAAACTGATTGGTATTTGGACCCAAACCAATTTTAAAAATAATTAAGGTGTATTGATTTGTGCCCGATCAGTTTTTTGTGAACACACTTCATCAACCCAGGAAACTCTTGTGAAGTTGAAATTAATGAGTAAGAAAGCCTTGATTACAGCATGGGTTTTAAGGAAACTAAGAAGCTGGTTCGACACTATGAATAGCCGCGAGAAGAAGAAGGTTCATAAAAATAGGAAGAATACAGGCAGAGGAGCATACTTTATACCCCCAGACAAGGTGTTTGGAAACAAAGTCCACTGTTGACATCTGGAATTTCAACATTCAACAAAACATGAAATAATGATGCTACATTCCTCCATCCTGGACATCCTGGAAATGAAAATAACAATAATGCTGTCACTGCTAAGAAGTTGCTAAATCAATTGAAATCTTATAAATTTTTCATCATGGTTCATTTTCTGATTGATTATTTAAATATCTTTCAACAGGTATCTTTAGTTTTTCAAAAGGAAAATCTTATTATCGGTCAAGTTACCATCCACATTAACAGTGCAATTGCTTCATTAAAAAGTATCCAGTTCATACCTGCTAAAATTGAACAAATATTTCTTGATTCAGTGTTAGATGAAGATGAAGATGGTGCAAGTGGCATTACTGGTGTAGTTGGGAACACAAACTTTTCTACCCGTAGAATGTCTGACATTGAATCTGACAAAAAGCGAATGGTTGATTGGATTGGATATTAATTTACGTCTCATATTTATGCAACTTGGCTAATCGAGACGAAGGGAGGGACGTAAGGGATGACGCGGGGGGACAAGGGGTGGACAGGCCTGTGCTGGTCAGAACCAGCCACAATCATATGGGGAGGGCGGGGGTTTCCCCCACGTCGTGGTCGTCTCCGTCTGTGTCATCATCCGTCCGTGTTGTCTTTGTCGTCGCCGTCGGGAGGTATCAAGGAAGGGGTTCCCCGACGACGACCCAGAGCTCGCCATTAGTTTCAGGGAGTGAAACTCCCGTATTCACGGGCCAAACCGCGAGAAGGTGTCGAGTTGGAATTTGAAGGGTGATGGCAGAATTAAGTTTCTTAAGTCAAGGTTGTAATTCATCATCAGCAATAACCACCTTGTATACTTCTTTCCAAGAGGAGGGGCGTAAGGGGAAACGCGGGGGGGACAAGGGGTGGACAGGCCTGTGCTGGTGGTATCCCAGTACACAAGGAGGGGAGAAGGGTAAATTAGGGAACTACAGACTGAAATCCCTGATATCGGTGGGATCAAAGATTATGGAAGCACCGCGACGGAAATACTGTGATTGGTCACTGCACATCAGCATGCCCCGCTGCAAGCGAGACATGGGAACCAAGCATAAATCTATTGTAGAGAAGATTTTGAGAACTGCTGTGGGTTAGTATAAAGGTAATTGCTTCCAATTGCCCCCATCATTTAATGACATCATTTAAAGCTGTCAGTAAAATTGTCAGTAAGATGGAAAAAGAAAAAACGCTTTGATTTACTTTTCCCCCACTGAAAATCAGTTATGTACACTGAGTGGGTAGACTCTAAATACAATTATTTATTTATTTTTATAACAATAATATTACTGCCGACATAATGAACTAATTTAAACATCATTTAATGACATCATATAAGCTGCCTGTAAGATTCCCTAATGGATCATATAATGATGTTCTAGTGACATCATTATGAATCGAATAGGTGGGACATTTAGAGAAACTAAAGACATCATAATGATGCAATTGGGATCTCTTAAGGATATCAGTGAATTCATTAAGTGCTATCTGAAGGAAGTCATTAAGACTTCACTTTGTTTGTAGGGCAGGCCTAGGCCTAGAGCAACATAACCACATTGAAAGTGATTTTAGGCCTCAGCCTAGACCTCCCAGTGCTTCAAAAAGAAAGATTTCTCTTTAAAGTAATGAACTATCTAATTAAAAGATCATCGAGGATGTGGCAACCTTATTATTGATGCAGGATTACTTGACAGCATCATAAACAAAAATGCTATGTGCAACTGTGCAAGCAATGTCACAATGCTGAGTGCCTGAAAGTGTTTTCAAAATATTGAAAATAGGACGGGCCTGGGAACAAAAATTACTCTGGTAAGTAGAAAATGTGAATTTTTTAGCCTATGCCATGTCAACCAAACTCACAAAACACCGTCTTTACGAGATGAACATTCGCTTGCATATGGTTTGCGTTCATCGGTAGGTGGCCGGCCGCAGCTATGTTGGCCGCAGTCATGGACTTGCCTAAGCCCATTGACAGACAGCTACATTATACCAAAACGATTGGTGCATGTGTAAAGGAAGCAAGTAAAGCTTCAGTGAGAACTGCTGTGAAGGAAGCCATTGAAGAAAATCCTGTTGTGAATAAGCATGGTAGAACTAAGTCAGACATCCCGATTGCTCTTGGGTCGTTGCACATGCGAGGCCACACATCATTGAACGGTGTGGTAACAGCAACGTTGATGTAACCAGTCCCCATCTCCCGACCCGGCGGGAACCGAGGACCCAGGGCGTCATTTAATTTTTTTATATTATTGGATATTGCTTAACGTCTCATATTTATGCAACTTGGCTAATCGAGACGAAGGGAGGGAGTAAAGGTACGCGGGGAAGGGTGGACGGCCTGGGGTAGAAACCAAAAAATTTTGGGGGGAAAACCCCCCGGC
>JAMZAV010009687.1:0-21400 GCA_024449915.1 Sweltsa coloradensis
ATTTTTTTTCAAAACACGACTAAGTTTTTTTGTGAATTTGGGCCCCCTCATTTATTTTTCATTAAAAATTCACAAAGGCTACCCTTTGCAAATTTGTCGATTATGGTCCGACTCGTATTTTATATTTTCTTGTAGAATATTAATAAGGGTTCTCTTAGTTGACAAATAACCTATTCATTGTGAAATCGGATAGAATTGAGTCATTTACAGTAGGTTAATAAAATAGGAACTGGACAATTGGTTTGGGTTTTTGTTATTTATTAAAGAACAAACCGGAACTGTCTTTGTCAATCAACACGTCTATCTATAGAGTACTTATAGCCATGATATGAATTGCCCCAGCGTGCATTTCATTTTTTCATTAAAAATTCACAAAGCTAACCCCTTTGCAAATTTGTCGATTATGGGTCCGACTCGATATTTTATTTTTCTTGTAGAATATTTAATAAGGGTTCTCTAGTTGACAATAACTATTCATTGTGAAATCGGATAGAAATTGAGTCATTTACAGTAGGTTAATAAAATAGGAACTGGACAATTGGTTGGGGTTTTGTTATTTATTTAAGAACAAAACCGGGAACTGTCTTTGTCAATCAACACGTCTATCTATAGAGATTTATAGCCAGTGATAGAATTGCCCCACGTGCATTTCATTTTCATTAAAAATTCACAAAGGCTAACCCTTTGCAAATTTGTCGATTATGGGTCCGACTCGATATTTATATTTTCTTGTAGAATATTAATAAGGGGGTTCTCTAGTTGACAAATAACCTGAAATCGGATAGAAATTGAGTCATTTACAGTAGGTTAATAAAATAGGAACTGGACAATTGGTTGGGTTTTGTTATTTATTAAAGACAAACCGGACTGTCTTTGTCAAGCAACACGTCTATCTATAGAGTACTATAGCCAGTGATAGAATTGCCCCAGCGTGCATTAATTTTTTCATTAAAAATTCACAAGGCTAACCCCTTTGCAAATTTTGTCGATTATGGGTCCGACTCGATATTTATATTTTCTTGTAGAATATTAATAAGGGGGTTCTCTAGTTACAATAACTATTCATTGTGAAATCGATAGAAATTGAGTCATTTACAGTAGGTTAATAAAATAGGAACTGGACAATTGGTTGGGGTTTTGTTATTTATTAAAGAACAAAACCGGGAACTGTCTTTGTCAATCAACACGTCTATCTATAGAGTACTTATAGCCAGTGATAGAATTGGCCCACAGCGTGCATTTCATTTTTTCATTAAAATCGATTATGGGGTCCGACTTCGATATTTATATTTCTTGTAGAATATTAATAAGGGGTTCTCTAGTTGACACATAACTAGTTTATTGTGAAATCGGGATAGATTGAGGACATTTTTACAGTAGGTTAATAAAATAGTGACTGGACAATTGGTTGGGGTTTGGTTATTTAATAAAGAACAAAACCGGAAATGTCCCTTTGTCAATCAACACTCTATCTATAGAGTACTTATAGCCAGTGATAGAATTGGGCCCCAGCGTGCATTGTTGTCATTTTTTCATTAAAATTCACAAAGCTAACCCCCTATTGCAAATTGTGTCTATTATGGTCGACTCGATATTTATATTTTTCCTTTGTAGAATATTAATCGGGGTTTCTCTAGTTGACAAATAACCTCATTCGTTGTGAAATCGGATAGAAATTGAGTGCATTTACAGTTAGGTTAATAAAATAGGAACTGGACAATTGGTTGGGGTTTTGTTTATTATTAGAAGAACAAAACCTGGCCACTGTCTTTGTCATCAACACGTCTATCTATATAGTACTTATAGCCATGGATAGAATTCCCCAGCGTGGCATTTCTTTTTTCATTAAAAAAATTCTACAAAGGCTAACCCTTTGCAAATTTGTCGATGTATAGGTCCACTCGATATTTATATTTTTCTTGTAGAATATTAATAAGGGTTCTCTAGTTGACAATACCTATTCATTGTGAAATCTGGATAGAATTGAGTCATTTACGTAGGTTTAATAAATAGGAACCTGGGGACACAAAAATTGGGCTGGTTGGGGTTTTGTTATTTATTACAGAACAAAACCGGAACTGTCTTGTCAATCACACGTCTATCTATAGAGTACTTATAGCCGTGATAGAATTGCCCCAGCGTGCATTTCATTTTTTCATTAAAAAAATTCACAAAAGGCTAACCTTTGAAATTGTGTATGGGGTTCGTATTTATTAATATTACCTTAGAATTATTAATAACGGGTCTTCAGTTGACAAATAACCATGATATTGACCACGTGATTATATTTTCATTAAGTAGGTTAACAATAGGAACCCGAAATTGTTGGGTTGTTATTTATGTAAGAACGAAAACGACTGTTCTTTGTCAAATAAAAGCGTCTATCTATAGTAATATAGCCAGTGATAGAATTGCCAGCGTGAATTTCTTTCAGTTAAAAAATTCAAAGGCTAACCCCTTTGGGAAATTTGTTGATTATGGTCAGACAAACCGGAATTTATTTTCTTGTAGTAAATTAATAAGGTTCTCTATTAGAAATAAGCATTCAGTTGTGAAATCGATAGAAATTGAGTCATTTTACAGTAGGTAATAAAATACAAGCAACCTTGGGAATTTGTTGTTATAGAACCAACCGGAATTTTTGTCAATCAAACTATTATAGGGTATCTATAGCCAGTGATCAGAATTCCTGATCAGTTTATTTTTCATTACAAAGGTTCAAAAAACCCCTTTGCAAATTTGTCGTTTGGTTTCCGAGAATATACTTTCTTGTAGAATATTAATAAGGGGTTTCTAGTACAATAACCTATTCATTGTGAAATCGGATAGAATTGCCAGGCATTTCAGTAGGTTAAAATAAAAGGAAACTCCTTTGGATTTTGTTATTTATGTAAAGAACAATACCGGTGAACTGTTTGTAAATTAACAGGTTCTCTATTAGAGTAACTTATTACCAGGATAGAATTGCCAGCGTGCATTTCATTTTTTCATAAAAATACAAGCTAATGGTTGGCTTTTGTAATTTGTTAAGACCGACGGTCTATTTATATTTTCTTAGAATATTATAGGGGGTTCTCTAGTTGACAAATACCGTATATTGAATGCCAAGTGATCATTTTCAGTTAAAAAATTCAAACTGGAACCTTGTTGCAATATTTATCAAACGCTATCTATAGAGTACTTAGCCATTGATAGAATTTCCCCGCGTTGCATTTCATAGTTTCTTATTCAATAACCTATCATTTAAAATGAATTGAATTCGATATTATAGTGGTTTAGAAAAATAGGAAGGTTTGTTTATTAACTATTTATTGAAACGGAGATGTCTTTTCATAAAGTTAATATAGGAATCATTGTTGCGTTGTATTCCAAGAACATACGATTCATTTGTCTAACAAAGTTAATAAGACTACCATGTTAGAATTTGATTTTGTCATTCATATAATTTCAGGCTACCCTTTAAATCTTGTGAGATACTGTCCATGTATATTATTGTCTGAATTTAATAGGGTTATAGTTACAAAACTGACATTGTGAATTGGAGTAATTAGTATTAAATAAAATGGAACTGATTGTTGGTGCTTTTTTTATTAAATAACAACGGGAATTCTTGCACAAATTCATTCATAGAACTTCCAAAGCTGACTTTGCCATTTGCAGTATTTTGTCATTAAAAATTAATAATGTGCTAACTATTGAAAAGGTTTTTATGGTCCGATGAAATTACTATTTATGTAAATATTAAATTGGTCTCTGTTGACAGATTACTATAATGGAAAACGGAAAGATTGGGGTTTGTAGTTTTAAAAGAACACAACTGATTAGTCTTTTGATATAATTTCTAAAGAACAAGCGTTGAATCCCACGTCATTATTTCTTAAAATCAGTCCCCGCATTTCATTTTTTCATTAAAAAATTTCAAAAGGCTAACCCCTTTGCAAATTTGTCGATTATGGGTCCGACTCGATATTATATTTTCTGTAGAATATTAATAAGGGGGTTCTCTAGTTGACAATAAACACTATTCATTGTAAATCGGATAGAAATGAGTCATTTACAGTAGGTTTAAAATAGGAACTGGACATTGGTTGGGTTTTGTTATTTATTAAAGAACAAAACCGGGAACTGTCTTTGTCAATCAACACGTCTATCTATAGAGTACTTATAGCCAGTGATAGAATTGCCCCAGCGTGCTATTCATTTTTTCATTAAAAATCAGCGAGCTAACCCTTTGCATTTGTCATTATGGGTTCGAGACTCGATAGTTATATTTTCTTGTAAATATTAATAGGGTTTCTCTAGTTGACTGAATGACCTATTCGATTTGTGAAATCGGATGTATAACTTGGGATCATTTACAGTATTTAATAAAATAGAACTGACAGATTGGTCCGAGATTGTTTAATGTCCAGACTCGTAATTATATTTTCTTGTAGAATATTTAATAAGGGGGTTTCTCTAGGTTGACAATGAACCCTTATCATTGTGAAATCGGATAGAAATGAGTTCATTTACAGTAGTTTAATAAATAGATACTGGACAATTGGTTGGGGGTTTTTGTTGATTTATCAAGACAAAACCGGGGTAGCTGTCCCTTTGTCAATCAACAAGTCTGATCTATTAGCGTAACTTTAATTATCTCAGTGAATAGAATTGCCCGTCCAGCGTGCATTCATTTTTTCATTAAAAAGGTCACAAAAAAGGCTAACCCCTTTTGCCAATTATGTCGTATATATGGGTCGAGCTGCGATATTTATATTTTCTTGTAGTCATATTATAAGGGGGTTCTCTAGTTGACAGAATAACCTATTCATTGTGAAATCGGATAGAAATTGAGGTCATTTACAGGTAGGTTAATTAAATAGGAACATGAACAATTGGTTGGGGTTTTGTTATTTATTAAGAACAAAACGGGAATCTGTCCCTTTGTCAATCAACACGTCTATCTATAGAGTACCTATAGCCAATGATAGCATTGCCCCCGCGTGCATCTTAATTTTTCATTAAAAATTCACAAGGCTACCCCTTTGCAAATTTGTCGGAAAATAAAAGTCCAACTCCTGTTTTATATTTTCGTGTAGAATATTGAATAAGGGGGTTCTTTTATTTACAAATAACGTATTTATTGTGAATCTGATAGTATTTAGAGTCATTTATAGTAGGTTAAATCGATTGGGAACTGGACTTTTGGTTGGATTTTTTTATTTGATTAATAACAAATACTGGAACTGTTCTTTGTCAAATCACTACGTCTGATCTAAAGAGTGACATATAGCCTAGGATAGAATTGCCCCTGCGTGCCTTTCATTTTTTCATTACAGAATATTCACAAGGCTAACCCACTTTGCTTAAATTTGTCGATTTATGTCCCGACATCGATATTTATATTTTCTGGTAGAATATTTAGTGAAGGGTTCTTTAATTCGACATAATAACCTATTCATTGTGAAATGCGATATTAAATTGAGTCGATTTACATAGGTAATAAATGGGACTGGACAATTGTTGGGGTTTGGGTATTTATTAAGACAACGCGGACTGTCTTGTCATCAATCACGTCTATGCTATAGAGTACTTTATAGCCTAGTGATAGAATTGCCCAGCGGCATTGTCATTTTTCATTATAAAATTCACAGGCTAACCCCATTTGCAAATTTGTCGATTATGGGTGGCCGACTCGATATTTGATATTTTCTGTAGAATATTAATAAGGGGTTTCTCTAGTTGACTAAATACCTATTCATTGTATAAGATCGGATTAGAAATTGAGTCATTGTAACATAGTTAGGTTAATAAAATAGAGACTGACAATTGTGTTTGGGGTTTTGTTATTTATTAAAGGAACAAAACGGGTACTGTCTTGTCAATCAACGACGTCTATATATAGTAGTTACTTATAGCCAGTGATAGAATTCGCCCAGCGTGCATTTGCATTTTTTTTCATTAAAAATTCACAAAGCTAACCTTGCAATTTGTCGATATGGTCCGACTCGATTTTTATATTTTCTTTGTAGAATATATAGCTAAGGGTTCGCCGGCTGAGTTGACAAATAACCTTTCATTTGTGAATCAGGATAGAATTGAGTTCATTTAGCAGGTATGTTAGATAAAGAATATAACTCGGACATGGTGGGAGTTTTTGTTTTTATTAAAGAACACTAAACCGTAAGCTGTCTTTGTCTTAGATCAACACGTCTTATCTATAGAGTTACTTAATAGGCCTATGATAGATTGCCAGCGGGGTGGGCTTTCATTTTTTCATTAAAAATTCACAAAGGCTAACCCCTTTGCAATTTGTCGGATTATGGTCCGGACTCTATTTATATTTTCTTGTAAATATTAATAAGGGGGTTTTCCTTAGTTGAACAATACCTATCATTGGAAATCGATAATTGAGTCATTTACAGTAGGTTTAATAAATAGGAACTGGACAATTTGGTTGGGGTTTTGTTATTTATTAACGAACAAAACCGGGAACTGTCTTGTCAATAACACGTCCTATGCTATAGAGTACTTATAGCCATGATAGAATTGCCCCTCGCGTGCATTTCATTTCATTAAAAAATTCCACAGGGCGAATATAAACCCTTTGCGTTAAATTTGTCCAATTATGGGTCCGACTCGATATTTATATTTTCTTGAAGAATATTAATATGGGGTTCTCTAGTTGACAATATAACTATTCATTGTGAAATCGTATAGAAATTGAGTCATTTTACTAGTAGGTTAATAAAATAGGGAACTGACTTAATTGGTTGGGGTTTTGGTATTTTATTAAGATAAACCGGAACTGCTTTTGTCAATCTAACACGTCTATCTATAGAGTACTTTATAGCCAGTGATGAGGAATTGCCCACAGCGTGCATTTTCATTTTTCATTAAAAATTGCACTGAAGGCCCTTTGGCATAATTTGTTCCGATTTATGGGTCCGTAATCGGATATTTATATTTTCTTGTTAGAATAGCAATAAAGTGTTTCTCTAGTTGACAAATAACCTATTCATTGTGAAATCGGATGAGAATATGAGTCTATTTACTAGTAGGTTAATAAAATAGGACTTTATCAATTGGTTGGGGTTTGTTTTTTATTAAAGAACAAAACCGGAACTGTCTTTGTTCTAATCACACGTCTATCTATAGGTTACTTTATAGCCAGTGTAGAATGCCCCAGTCGTGCATTTCAATTTTTCATTAAAATTCACAATAGGCTAACCCTTTGCATATTTGTCGATATGATGGGTCCGACTGCGATTATTTATAATTTTATTGCTTGTAGAATTATTATAAGGGGTTTCTCTATTGATCAATCCTATTCATTGTGAATCGATTAGATATTGAGTCATTTACAGTGGTTAATAATTTAGGGAACTCTGACATTGGTTGGGGTTTTGTTATTATTAAAGAACAACTCGGGAACTGTCTTTGTCAGTACAACGCGGCTATCTATAGATGTTGACTTATAGCAGTGATAGAATTGCCTCAGCGTGGCATTTTCATTTTTTCATTAAAATTCCCTCAGGCTACCCGCTTTGCAAATTTTGTCCGATTATGGGTCCCGACTCGATATTTATATTTCATTGTAGATATATCATTAAAAGGGGGTGCTTCTAGTGACTAAATATACCTATTATTGTGAAATCGATAGAAATTGAGTCTATTTACAAGTAGGGCTTAATAAAATAGGAACTGGACAATTGTTTGGGGTTTGTTATTTTATTAAAGAACAAAAACCGGCGAACTGTCGCTTTGTCAATCACACGTCTATGCTATAGAGTACTTATAGCCAGTGAGAGAATTGCCCCCTGAGCGTGCATTTCATTTTTCATTACAAATTAAAAAGGTCTATACCCCTTTGCAATTTGTCGATTATGGCGTCCTAACTCGATATTTATATTTTCTTGTAGAATCTTAATAGGGGTTCTCTAGTTGACAAATAACCTATTCATTGTGAAATCGATAGAAATTAGAGTCATTTACCAGTAGGTTTAACTAAACTGAGGGAACATGGAGCTAATTGGTGGGTTTTTGTTATTTATTAAGAACTAAAGACGGGGAACTGTCTTTGGTCCATCACACGTCTATCTATAGAGTTACTATATGCCGAGTGATAGAATTGCCCCAGCGTGCATTTCATTTTTTCATTAAAAATTACCAAAAGGCTACCCCTTGGCTGACAATTTGTCGGATTATGGTCCGACCTACGATATTTATGCTTTTGCTTGTAGAATATTAATAAGGGGGTTCTCTAGTTTGACAAATAAGCCTATTCATTGTGAATTCGGAGAGAAATTGAGTTCCATTTACAGTAGGTTTAATAAAATGGGTAACTGGACAATTGGTTGGGGTTGTTGAATTTATTAAAGACAAAACCGAATTGTGCTGGGGCAATCCACACGTCCTATCTTAAGTAGAGTAGCGGCTATAGCTCAGTGATGAATTGCCTCAGCGTGCATTTTCATTTTTCATTAAAAAATTCTCAAAGGGCAACCCCTTTGCAAATTGTGTCGATTATGGTCCTGACCTCGGATATTTATATTTTTGTAGTAATCTTAATAAGGGGGTTTCTCTAGTTGACTAAATACTCTATTGTTGTGAATCGATCGAATTGAGTCATTAGCAGTAGGTAATAAAGATAGGAAACTGAGCCAATTGGTTGGGTTTTGGGTTTGATTTATTAAAGACAAACCCGGGAACTGTCTTTTTGTCAATCAACACGTCTATCTTCTAGAGTACTTATAGTGCCGAGTGATAGAATTGCGCCAGCGTGCATTTCGATTTTTTCATTAAAAAATCCAAAGGCTAACCCCGTTGCAATTTGTCGATTATGGTCCGACTCGAATATTTAATATTTTCTTGTAGAATATTAATAAGGGGTTTCTCTAGTTGACAAATAACCTATCCTATTGTGAAATCTGATAGAAATTGGAAAAAAGGTCCTTAAACAGTAGGTTAATAAATAGGAACTGACAATTGTTGGGTTTTGTTATTTATTAAAGAACAATAACCGGGAACTGTCTTGTCATCACATCGTGTCTTTCTATAGATGTACTTATAGGCCAGTGGATAGAATTGCCCCTAGCGTGCATTTCATTTTCATTAAAAAATCACAAGGCTAACCCCTTTGCTAAATTTGTCGATTATTGGTCGACTCGATTTTATGATTTTCCTTGTAGAATATTAATAAGGGGTTCTCTAGTTGAGACAAATAACCTATTCATTGTAAAATCGGATAGTAAATTGAGTCATTTACATAGTAGTTAATAAAATTAGGAACTGACAATTTGAGTTGGGTATTTGTTATTTATATAAAGAACAAACCGGGGATACTGTCTTTGTCAATCAACACGTCTATATATAGAGTACTTATAGCCTAGTGATAGAATTGCGCCCAGCGTGCATTTGCATTTTTTCAATTGAATAAAATTCACAAAAGGCTTACGCCAGTTGCTGAAATTGTCGATTATGTTCCGACTCGATATTTTATTTTTCTGTAGTAATATTTAAGGGTTCTCTAGTTGAACAATAACCTTTTCCATGGAAGATCGGATAGAATTGAGTCATTTGACAGTAGGTTAATAAAATAGGTACTGGACAATTGTTGGGTTTTGTTATTTATATTAAGAACAAACGTGATACTGTCTTTGTCAATCATCACGTCTATCTATAGAGTACGTATAGCCTATAGTGATAGAATTCCCCCAGCGTGCTATTCTTTTTCATTGAAAAATTCACAAAGGCTTAACCCATTTTGCAAATTTGTCGATTATGGGTCCGACTCCGAATTTATATTTTCTTGTAAAATATTAATAAGGGGGTTTTCTAGTTGACAAATAACCTATTCATTGTGATAATCGGTATAGACTTGAGTCATTTACTGTAGATAAAATATAATATTAAAATATAGAATAAAAAGAAAATAAAAACTTAAAAAAAAGAAAAAATAGAAAATAAAAAAAAAAAAAAAGAATATAATAAAAAAAAAAAAAGTAAATATTTAGGTTTAATAAATGGAACTGGACTATTGGTTGGGTTTTGTTTATTTACTGTTAAAGGACAAAAACGGAACTGTCTTTTGTCCCAATCTAACACTGTCTATTCTATTAGAGTACTTATAGCCTATTGAAGAATTGCTCGCCCGCGTGCTATTTCATTTTCATTAATAAAATCACAAAGGCTACCATTTGCGAAGATTGTCATTTGGGTCCGACTCGATATTTATATTTTCTTGTAGAATATTAATTTAAGGGGGTTCTTAGTTGACAAATAACCCCATTCATTGTGAAATCGGATAGAAATTGAGTCATTTACAGTAGGTTAATAAAATAGGAACTGGAAATTGGTTGGGGTTTTGTTATTTATTAAAGGACAAAACCGGGAACTGTCTTGTCAAAACAACCGTCTATTATGATACTTATAGCAGTGAAAAGGGAAATTCCCCACGTTTCCATTATTTTTTATTAAAAAATTCAAAAGGGCTAACCCCTTTTGCAAATTTGTCGATTATGGTCCGACTCGATATTATATTTTTTTGAAAAAATTAATAAGGGGGTTTCTAGTTGACAAATAACCTATCATTGTGAAATCGGATAGAATGATCATTTACAGTAGGTTAAAAAATAGGAACTGGACAATGGTTGGGTTTTGTTATTTATTAAAGAACAAAAGGGGAAATGTCTTTGTCAATCAACACCTATTTATTTGGTACTTATAGCAGTGATAGAAGTGCCCCAGCGTTGCATTTCATTTTCATTAAAAAATCAAAAGGCTAACCCCCTTTTCAAATTGTGGAAATTGGGGCCGACCGATATTTTTATTTTCTTGTAGAATTAATAAGGGGTTTCTAGTTGACAAATTTAAAAATTATTCATGTGAAACGGATAGAAATTGAGTCATTTAAAAGTAGGTTAAAAAATAGGAACTGGACAATTGGTTGGGGTTTTGTTATTTATTAAAGAACAAAAACGGGAACTGTCTTTGTCAAACAAACACGTCTATTAAGAGTACTTTAAACCAGTGATAGAATTGCCCCCCCCGTGCATTTTATTTTTTTATTAAAAAATTCACAAAGGCTAACCCTTTGCAAATTGTCGATTATGGTCATACTCGATATTTAATTGTCTTGTAGAATACTTAATAAGGGGGTTCTCTTGTTGACAAATACTATTCATTGTGAAATCGGATAGAAATTGATAGTCAATTTACAGTAGGTAATAAGTAGGACGGAAATTGCGTTGGGGTTTTGATTATTTATTAAAAGAAACAAAACGGGCGAACCTGTCTTTGTCAATAACACTTCTATCTATAGAGTACTTATTAGCAGTGATAGAATTGCCAGCGTTGCATTTCATTTTTTCAATAAAATCACAAAGGCAAACCCCTTATGCAAACTTGTCGATTATGGGTCGACTCCCGATATTGATATTTTCTGTAGAATATTAATAAGGGGGTTTCTTGTTGACCAAATAAACTATCTTGTGTTTGAAACGATAGAAATGAGTAATCTCAGTAGGTTAATAAAATAGGAACTGGGACAATTGGTTGGGGTTTGTGGGATATATTAAAGAACAAAAACCGGGAACGTCTTTGTCAATCAACACGTCTATCTATAGAGACTTATAGCCAGTGATAGAATTGCCCCAGCGTGCATTTCATTTTTTCATTAAAAAATCACAAAGGCTTTTAACCCCTTGCAAATTGTCGATATGGGTGCCGACTCGATATTATATTTTATGTAGAATATTAATAAGGGGGTTATCTAGTTGACAAAATAAACATATTCATTGTGAAATCGGATAGAAATTGAGTCATTTACAGTAGGATTAATAAAATAGAAACTGGACAATTGGTTGGGGTTTTAGTTATTTATAAAAGAACAAACCGGGAAACTGTCTTTGTCCACCCCCCCCAAAAAAATCAAAACACGTCTAACTATTAGAGTATTATAGCAGTGAATAGAATTGCCCCAGAGTGCATTCATTTTTCATTAAAAAAATTCACAAAGGCTAACCCTCTTGCAAATTTGTCGATTATGGGTCAGACTCGATATTTATATTTTTCTTGTAAATAATTAATAAGGGGGTTCTCTAGTTGACAAATAAACCTTTCATGGTGACATCGGATAGAAATGAGTCATTTACAGTAGGTGAATAAAATAGGAACTGGACCAATTGGTTGGGTTTTGTTATTTATTAAAGAACAAAAACCGGGAACGTCTTTGTCAATCAACACGTCTACTATAGAGTACTTCATAGCCAGTGATAGAATTGCCCAGCGTGCATTTATTTTTTCATTAAAAATTCACAAAGGACTAACCCCTTTGGCAAAATTTCGTCGATTATGGGCCGACTCGAAATTATATTTTCTTGTAGAATATTTAATAAGGGTTCTTAGTTGAAAAATAACCTATTCATGCGAAATCGGAAGAAATTGAGTCATTTACAGTAGGTTAATAAAATAGGAAACTGGACAATTGGTTGGGTTGTGTATTTACTAAAGAACAAAACTTCGGGAACTGTCTTTGTCAAATCAAACACGTACTATCTATAGAGTACTTTATAGCCAGTGATAGAATTGCCCCAGCGTGCATTTCATTTTTTCATTAAAAAATTCACAAAGTCTAACCCCTTTGCAAATTGCGATTAGGTCGACTCGTATTTTATATTTTTCTTGTAAAAAAATTAATAAGGGTTCTCTAGTGACAAATAACCTGAAATTCGGATAGAAAAATTGAGGCATTTACAGTAGGTTAATAAAATAGGAACTGGACAATTGGTTGGGGTTTTGTTATTTATTACAAAGAACAAAACCGGGAACTGTCTGTCAATCAACCACGTTTCTATCTATAGAGTATTATAAGCCAGTGATAGAATTGCCCCAGCGTGCATTCAATTTTTTGATTAAAAAAATTCACAAAGCTAAACCCCTTTGCAAATTTGTGAGTATGGGTCCGACTCGATTATTATATTTTCTTGAGAATAGTAATAGGGGGTTCTCTAGTGACAAATAACCTTATCCATTGTGACATCGGATAGAAATTGAGTCATTTCACGTAGGTAATAAAATAGGAAACTGGACACATTTGGTTGGGGTTTTGTTATTTAATTAAAGAACAAAACCAGGAACTGTCTTTGTCAATCAAACAACGTCTATCTATCCGAGTACTTTAGCAGTGATAGAATTGCCCCAGCGTGCATTTCAATTTGTCATAAAAATTCACAAAGGTAACCCCCTTTGCAAATTTGTCGGGATTATGGCGTCCGACTCGATATTTATATTTCGTGTAGATAGGAAATATTAATAAGGGGTCTCTAGTTGACAAATAACCTACTCATGTTGAAATCGGATAGAATTGAGTCATTACAAGTAGGTTAATAAATAGGAAACTGGACAATGGTTGGTGTTTTGTTATTATTTAAAGAACAAAACCGGGAACTGTCTTTGTCAATCAACACACCTATCTATTGAGTACTTATAGCCAGTGATAGAAAATTGCCCCAGCGTTGCATTCATTTTTTCATGTTCAAAAATTTTCATCATAAGGTCAACCCCTTTGCAAATTTGTCGATAGGGTCCGACTCGATATTTATATTTCTTGGAGAATATTAATAAGGGGGTTCTCTAGTTGACCAAATAACCTATTCATTGTGAAACGATAGAAATTGAGGCATTTACAGTAGGTTAATAAAATAGGAACTGGACAATTGGTTGGGGTTTGTTATTTATTAAAGAACCAAAACCGGGAACTGTCTTGTCAATCAAAACGACTATCTATAGAGTACTTATAGAGTGATAGTGAATTGCCCCAGCGTGCATTTCATTTTTTCATTAAAAAATTCACAAAGTTCTAACCCCTTTGCAAATTGTCGATTATGGGTCCGCGACTCGATATTTATATTTCTTGAAAATATTAATAAGGGGGTCTCTAGTGACAAATAACATGAAATCGGATAGAATTGAGTCATTATACAGTAGGGTAATAAAATAGGAAACTGGACAATGGTTGGGGTTTTGTATTTATTAAAAGAACAAAACCGGGAACGGTTTCTTTGTCAATCAAACGTCTATCTATAGAGTACTTATAGCCAGTGATAGAATGGGCCCAGCGTGCATTTCATTTTTTCATTTAAAAAAATTCACAAAAGGCTCTAACCCTTGCAACATTTGTCGATTTCGGGTACGAATCGATATTTATATTTCTGTAGAATATTAATAAGGGGGTTATCTAGTTGGACCAATAACCTATCATGTGAAATCGGATCAGAATGATTCATTGTAGATGTCGGTTAAGAAAATAGGAACTGGGACAATTGGTTGGTGGTTTTGTTTTATTAAAGACAAAACGGGAAACTAGTCGTTTGTCAATCACAGTCTATCTATAGAGTACTTATAGCCGTGATAGAATTGCCCCTGCGTGCATTTCATTGTTTTCATTAAAAAATTCACAAAGGCTAACCCCTTTGCAAAGTTGTCGATTATGGGTCCGACTCGATATTTATTTATTTTTTCTTGTAGAATATTAATAAGGGGGTCTCTAGTTGCCAAATACCTATTCATTTTGACATCGGATAGAAATTTGAGTCATTTACAGTAGGTTAATCAAAATAGGAACGGACAATTGGTGGGGTTTTGTTATTTATTAAAGGAACAAACCCGGAACTGTCTTTGTCAATCAACACCACCTATCATATTGAGTACTTATCAGCCAGTGATAGAATGTCCCCAGCGTGAATTTCATGTTCAATTAAAAATTCACAAAGGCTACCCCTTTGCAAATTGTCGATTTATGGGTCCGACTCGATATTTAACTTTCTTGTAGAATATTAATAACGGGGTTCTCTAGTTGGACAAATAACCTATCATTGTGAAATCGTGATAGGAAATTGAGTCATTTACAGTAGGTTAAATAAAATAGAAAGCTGGACAATGTTGGGGTTTTGGATTTATTAAAGAACAAAAAACCGGGAACTGTCTTTCTTTGTCAATCAACACGTCTATCTATAGAGTACTTATAGCCAGTGATAGAATTGACCAGCGTGCATTTCATTTTTTCATTAAAAAAATTCACAAAGGCAACCCCTTTCGCCACAAATTGCGATTATGGGTTCCTACTCGGATATTTAATATTTTCTTGTAGAATATAATAAGGGGGTTCTCTTGGAAAATAACCTATTCAGTGAAAATCGGATAGAAATTGAGTCATTCGTAGGTTAATAAAATAGGAACCGGACAATTGGTTGGGGTTTTGTTATTTATTCAAGAACAAAACGGGAACTGTCTTGTAATCAACACGGTCCTATCTCTAGCAGTACTTTTATAAGCAGTGATAAGAATTGCCCCAGCGTGCTTTTCATTTTTTCATTAAAAAATTCACAAAGGCTAACCCCTTTGCAAACTTGTCGATTAGGTCGACCGATATTTATATTTTCTTGTAGAATATTAATTAAGGGGGTTTTTTGTGACAAATACCTATTCATTGTGAAATCGGATAGAAATTGAGTCATTCTAGTAGGTTAATTAAAATAGGAACTCGCGACTGGTTGGGTTTTGTTATTTATTAAAGAACAAAAACCTGGGACCTGTCTTTGTCAATCAACACGTCTAGATATAGAGTACTTATAGCCAAGTGATAGAATTGCCCCAAGGCGTGCATTCATTTTTTCATTAAAAAATTTCACAAAGGCTAACACCTTTGCAAATTTGTCGATTATGGGTCCGACTCGATATTTATATTTGCATGGAGAACATCAAAACTCCAGGGGGGTCCCTTAGCTGACAAATAACCTATCCATTGTGAAATCGGATAGAAATTGAGTCATTTACAGTAGGTTAATAAAATAGCAACTGGGACAATTGGTGGGGTTTTGTTATTTATTAAAAGAACAAAACCGGGAACTGTCTTGTCAATCAACACGTCTATCTTCTATAGAGTAACTATAGCCAGTGATAGAATTGCCCCGCGTGCATTTCATTTTCATAAAACCTTCACAAAAGGCTAACCCCTTTGCAAATTTGTGATTATGGGTACGACTCGTTTAAAATTGTTTTTTTTTTTTTTAAATTATTTTATTGTAAAATATAATAAGGGGGTTTCTAGTTGGACAAATAACCTATCATTGTGAAATCGGATAGAAATGAGTCATTTACAGTAGGTTAATAAAATAGAACTGGGACAATTGTTGGGGGTTTTGTATTTATTAAAAGAACAAAACCGGGAACTGTCTTGTCAATCAACACGTCTATCTATATAGTACTTATAGCCCCCCAGTGATAGAATTGCCCAGCGGTGCATTTATTTTTTCATTAAAAATTCACAAAAGGCTAACCCCTTTGCAAATTTGTCGATTATGGGTCCGACTCGAAATTTATATTTTCTTGTAGAATATAATAAGGGGGTTCTCTAGGTTGACAAATAAACCTATTCATGTGAAAATCGGATAGAAATGAGTCATTTACCAGTAGGTTAATAAAATAGGAAACTCGGACAATTGGTTGGGGTTTTGTTATTTATAAAGAACAAAACGGGAACTGTCTTGTCAATTCAACAACGTCTATCTATAGAGTACTTATAGCAGTGATAGAATTGCCACAGCGTGCATTATTTTTCATTAAAAAAATTCACAAAGTTCTAACCCCTTGCAAATTTGTTCGATAGGGTCCGACTCGATATTTATATTTCTTGTAAAAAATTAATAAGGGGTTCTTCTAGTTGACAAATAACCTGAAACGGATAGAAATTGAGTCATTTACAGTAGGTTAATAAAATCGGAACTGGACAAGGGTTGGGGTTTTGTTAGTTATTAAAGAAAACAAAACCGGGAATGTCTTGTCATCAAACCCGTCTATTCTATAGAGTACTTATAGCCAGTAGAGTGGATAGAATTGCCCCAGCGTGATTTCATTTTTCATTTAAAAAATTCACAAAGGTCTAACCCTTTGCAAATTTGTCTCGATTATGGGTCCGACTCGATTATATAATTTTCTTGTAGAATATTAATAGGGGTTCTCTAGTGACAAATAAAACCTATTCATTGTGAAATCGGCATAGAAATTGAGTCATTACGTCGGTTAATAAACATAGGGAACTGGACAAATTGGTATGGGGTTTGTTATTTATTAAAGAACAAAACCGGGAACTGTCTTTGTCAATCACAACGTCTATCTATTAGTAGTACTTTATAGCAGTGATAGAATTGCCACAGCGTGCATTCATTTTTTCATTCAAAAAATTCACAAAGGCTAACCCCTTTGCCAAATTGTCGATTATGGGTCCGACTCGAGATTTATATTTTCTGTAGAATTATTAATAAGGGGGTTATAAGTTGACAAATAACCTATTCATTGTGAAATCGGATAGAAATTGAGTCATTTACAGTAGGTTAATAAAATAGGAACTGGACAATTGGTTGGGGTTGTGTTATTTATTAAAAGAAACAAAAACGGGAAACGTCTTTGTCCAATCAACACACCTAATCTATTGAGTACTTATAAGCCAGTGATAGAATTTTTTTTTTCTTTATTTGTTTTTTTTTTTTTGCCCCAGCGTGCATTCATTTTCTGTGAATTAAAAAATTCACAAAAAGGGCTAAACCCCTTTGCAAATTGTCGATTATGGGTCCGACTCGATATTTATATTTTCTTGTAGAATATTATTTTAATAAGGGGTTTCTCTAGTGACAAATAACCTATTCATTGTTGAAATCGGATAGAAATTGATCATTTTTACAGAGGTTTAATAAAATAGGAACGGGACATTGGTTGGGGTTTTGTTTATTATTAAAGAACAAAACGGAAACTGTCTATTGTCAATAAACAACGTCTATCTAAGGAGTACTTATAGCCAGTGATTAGAATTTTTTTTTTCCTTTTTGCCAAGCGGGAATTCATTTTTTCATTAAAAAATTCACAAAGTCTAACTGCTTTGCAGATTTGTCGATTATGGGTCCGACTCGATATTTATATTTCTTGCAAATAATTAATAAGGGGGGTCTCTAGTTGACAAATACCTGAAATCGGATAGAAATTGATCATTTACAGTAGGTTAATAAAATAGGAACTGGACAATGGTTGGGGTTTGTTATTTATTAAAAGAACAAAATTGGAACTTGTTTTGTCAAGCAACACGTCTAAGCTATAGAGACTTATAGCCAGTGATAGAATTGGCCCCAGCGTGCATTTCATTTTTTCATTAAAAATTCACACAAAGGGGGGGCGCCCCAGACTAACCCCTTGCCCAAATTGTCGATTATGGCGTCCGACTCGATATTTATATTTTCTTGTAGAATATTATAAGGGGGTTATCTAGTGACCCAAATAACCTATTCATTGTGAAATCGGATAGAAATTGAGTCATTTAGGTAGGTTAATAAAAATAGGAAAACTGGACAATTGGTGGGGTTTGTTATTATTAAGAACAAAAACCGGGAACTGTCTTTGTCAAGCAACACGTCTATTTCTATAGAGTACGTATAGCCAGTGATAGAATTGCCCCCACGTGCATTTCATTTTTTCATTAAAAAATTCACAAAGGCTAACCCCTTTGCAAATTTGTCGATTATGGGTCCGACTCGAATATTTATATTTTCTTGTAGAATATATATTAATAAGGGGGTTCTCGAGTGCCAAATAACCTATTCATTGTGAAATCGGATAGAAATGGAGTCATTACAGTAGGCAAAAAATAGGAACTGGACAATTGGTTGGGGTTTTGTTATTTATTAAAGAACAAAACCGGGAACTGCTTTGGCAATCAACACACCTATCTATTGAGTACTTATAGCCATGATAGAATGCCCCAGCGTGATTTATTTTTTCATTAAAATCACAAGGCTAAACCCCCTTTGCAAATTTGTCGATTATGGGGTCCGACTCGATATTTTATATTCTGGTAGAATATAATAAGGAGGGTTTCTCTAGTTGACAAATACCGATTTCATTGTGAAATCGGATAGAAATTGAGTCATTTACAGTAGGTTAATAAAATAGGAAATGGACAATTGTTGGGGTTTTGTTATTATTAAAGAACAAAAACGGAACTTCTTTGTCAATCAACACGTCTCTCTATATAGTATTATATAGCCCAGTGATAGAATTGCCCCAGCTTTGCATTTCATTTTTTCATTAAAAAATTCACAAAGGCTAACCCACTTTGCCAAATTTGTTCGATATGGTCCTGACTCGATATTTATATTTTCTTGTAGAATATTATAAGGGGGTTCTCTAGTGACAAATAACCTATCATTGTGAAAATCGGATAGAAATGAGTCATTTACAGTAGCGTAATAAAATAGGAAAACTGTACCAATTGGTTGGGTTTGTTACTTATAAGAAACAAAACCGGGAACTGTCTTTGTCAATCAACACGTCTTATCTATAGAGTTACTTATAAGCCAGTGATCGAATTGCCAGCGTGCATTCATTTTTCATCAAAAAATTCACAAAAGGCTAACCTCTTTGCAAAATTTGGTCGATTATGGGTCCGACTCGATATTATATTTTCTTGTAGAAAAATAAGGTGGTTCTCTAGTTGACAAATAACATATTCATTGTGAAAATCGGATAGAAATTGAGTCATTTACAGTAGGTTAAATAAAGAAGGAAACGGGAAAATTGTTTGGGGTTTGTATTTATTAACAGAAACAAAACCGGGAACGTCTTTGTCAATCCAACACGTTCTATCTATAGAGTACATATAGCAGTGATAGAATTGCCCCAGCGTGCATTTCATTTTTTCATTAAAAAAATTCACAAAGGCTAACCCCTTTGCAAATTGTGTATGGGTCCGAACTCGATATTTATAATTTTCTTGTAGAATATAATAAGGGGGTTTTCTAGTGACAAATAACCTATTTTCATTGTGAAAATCGGATAGAAATGAGTCATTTACAGTAGGTAATAAATAGGAACTGGACAATTGGTTGGGTTTTGTTATTTAATTAAAGAACAAAACCGGGAACTTCTTGTCAACAAAACGTCTATTCGATAGAGTACTTATAGCCAGTGATAGAATTGCCCCAGCTTGCATTTCATTTTTTTCATTAAAAAAGTTCACAAAGCTAACCCTTTGCAAAATGTCGATATGTCCCCGACTCGATATTTATATTTTCTTGTAAATATTAATAGGGGGTTATCGAGTTGACAAATAACTATTCATGTGAAATCGGATAGAAATTGAAAAGTCATTTACAGTAGGTGAATAAAATAGAACTGGACAATGGTTGGGGTTTTGTTAGTTATTAAAGAACAAACCAAGGGGAACTGTCTTTGTCAATCAACACGTCTTATCTTAGAGTACTTATAGCCAGTGATAGAATGCCAAGCGGCATTTCCATTTTTCATTAAAAAATTCACAAAGGCTCACCCTTTGCAAAATTTGTAGATTATGGTCCGACTCGATATTATATTTTCTGTGTAGAATATTATAAGGGGGTTCTCGAGTTGACAAATAACCCTATTCATTGTGAAATCGGATAGAAATTGAGTCATTTACAGTAGGTTAATAAAATAGGAACTGGACAATTGGTTGGGGTTTTGTTATTTATAAAGAACAAACGGGAACTGTCTTTGTCAATCAACCACGTCTATCTATAGAGTACTTATAGCCAGTGAATAGAATTGCCCAGCAGTGCATTTCATTTTTTCATTAAAAAAATTCACAAAGGCTAACCCCTTGCAAATTGTCGATTATGGGTCCGACTCGATATTATATTGTTCTTGTAGAATATTAATAAGGGGTTCTCTAGTTGACCAATACCTATTCATTGTGAAATCGGATAGAAATTGATCATTTACAGTAGGTTAATAAAATAGGAACTGGACAATTGGTTGGGGTTTTGTTATTTATTAAAGAACAAAACCGGGAACTGTCTTTGTCAATCAACACGTCTATCTATAGAGTACTTATAGCCAGTGATAGAATTGCCCCAGCGTGCATTTCATTTTTTCATTAAAAAATTCACAAAGGCTAACCCCTTTGCAAATTTGTCGATTATGGGTCCGACTCGATATTTATATTTTCTTGTAGAATATTAATAAGGGGTTCTCTAGTGACAAATAACCCCATTCATTGTGAAATAGGATAAAAAATTGAGTCATTTACAGTAGGTTAATAAAATGGGGAAATGGACAATTGGTTTGGGGGTTTTTTTTATTTATTAAAGAACAAAAAAACCGGAGAATAACTGTTGCTGTTCAAAAAACACAACTACCCTTAAGTCTATTTATAAAGAAAAATAAAACTTATTAAAAAAAGGGGCCAGTGGAATAAGAATTGGCCCCCAGACGGTTTGCCAAAAATTTCATTTTTTTTTCTTAAAAATTCACAAGCTAAACCCTTTCAAAATTGTCGAATTTCAAACAAAAAAAAGGGGTTTTTGGCCCTAACGGAAACTTCGGGATAAATTGG
>JAMZAV010009688.1:0-24100 GCA_024449915.1 Sweltsa coloradensis
AAGATTAAAAGAGAAGTAGATTTATGAAACAATAATGTAAACACTTTTTGCAAATTGGAGAAACTTAATTATAAACTAACTCTCTTGCGTATAAACTAATGCAACTTATTTCTTTAGTTGAGATTACACGATTATACATAATTTGATCCAGTTTTTGTTTAAGTTTCGTAAAAACACTAACTTTTCGAAACTTCTACATAACTCTGGTTTCTTCTCTAAGAAAGTATATCGCTGATCAGGTGAGTTGCAAGGGGGTTACGGTTTGTGAACTTGGAGAAGAATGTGTTACTAGGAGCCGACAAAAGAAACGTAGTCTGCATTGTAATTTATTATTAATTACTTAATTTTTTATCATTTTCATTTTCTTTCTCTTACTTTTATTTGATTCATTTTAACTAACTGAATCCAATTACATATATGTCCACATTTTGTATATACTTTTTTAAATCATACTCATTATTTTCTAAATTACTTTGTAAATCAGCTTGAATAAATGAATACGATATACATAGCAAACAAATAATGTGTTATTAAATTATTGCTAGTTTATTTCAATAATCCCTATGAGCAAAGCCATTATACACGATCATTGAGTGTGATAATCCAAAAATAAAAAATAACTCACATCAGTGCTTTTATGTACTTAGTATAGTTAATTTATTGTTCTTCTTTGTAGGCCAGTTTGTGTAATTGAACAGAATGCACGTTATTTACCTAATTTGATTGTATTATTTATTAAATTATTACTTATTCATTTCAATCGTAAGGAATATCACAACGAGCAAAGTCATTGTATGTGATACTCCTAACAGACAATAACTCACATTCACCGCAAAGTAATTTAGATTAGCAATGTCCACTCACTTCACGGTATGAATATTACAACACTGATCTACAGTGGACAGTGATTGCATCAGGGAACATAAAGCGATACCAGATGCAATTGTTGTTTACATGTCAACTTTGAGCTGCGGCTAACTAACAAGCGTAATACGAATAAAATGAAATTACTTCCTAACACCATTAAAAGTTGGATTTGCAATCGCATGAGAATTGCAACAATGTTATTGTTTTGCTTCTACAGACCGTGATTTACATAATAATGATGGAGCAAGCTCAGGTATTCATTATTCCGAATAATATTGCAATTGAGTAGATTGGTCAGCAAATTGGTCAGCACAATACAAGAAACGCTCAATAAAGTTGTTCTTTCTTGCAGATTATAATGACGTTGAGTACTTGTTCGTAATGTATTCATTGTATTACTAGTAATAATTAAATAGAGCGCATGGCGCAGGACGTGTGTAAACAAAACTGTTTACCACAAGAATAATATATAAGAGTCAGCTATAGGCTACCTATTTAAAACCCTTTTGGGAACTTTTACCGCTTCCAGTTGTCATCCGATTGATACGCAATTTTGTGTAATTGTCAAGCAAGGATATGGTCACTCTTCTATAGTCAAAGATTACTAAACATTATTGTGCATTACGCACAAATAAATTACGAAATTGACCAATTTTGATGATTTTACAAAAATTTTAAATCCCAAAAATACATTTGATTTATTTTGATTTTTTGTGATTGTTTTAAAAAAAATGAGCATTTATAGAAGACTGTTTATACATGGCCAAAATATATGCAAAGTGTGGTTACAATCTGATAATTACTGGTTTCAGGCAGAGTTCCAGAAAAAAAAATCACTAGTATTGTAGACATTTTGAACTGTAAATTATGAATGATTTTCTTCAAAATGAGAGTATTTTGAACTTGACTTGACATAAAACCGGTTGATAAAGGTTCTTCCACGTACAGTGACCGGTGCCCACCAAGGGGGCTCTATTGCATAATATATATTCCGCATTTCTCTTTTACCCTGTCTCTCTTTCATCGTATTTTTCTGTCCCCCTTAGTGATCTAAACGCCCTCAACTCCCACTTCCCTTGCCCGCCTGTGGCTGGTTCTGCCCAGCACTGGCCTGTCCCCGCATATTCCCCCGTAGTTAAGTTAGTGGTGTGTGCCCTTACACATAGTAACTAACAAATTAAAATGAAGTAATAATTAATTAGGCTACACTTTAGTCGTCCTTGCATTTTAACGCCGCAGCCAAGATCAATGACTCCCTGGACACTGATTAAGTTGTTACGATGCCTAAAATGTGTAATAGTTGTACCAGTTATTTATGATACCGGTCAATTAATTTGCACGGTCAAGTTTAAGGTGATCTGCGAAGTCGTTACAGTCCAGAAATGTAATTAAACTGGTACGGCTAGTTTTAAGATAGATAAATACTAACGTTGTTAGATTGAAACATTAATTTCTCTAAAAAAGAAGGAGCTTTAGATAAAGTTCAAAATTTAAAAGTAAACGGGAAATGAGGGAATTGAATTCACATGAATATTTAATAGGTAATAATTAACAAAACATAAATAAATGTGAATTGGAGAAAGCTTATACCCATTAAGTTACAAAACTTATTTTCAGTGGAGACTTCAGTATTAAGTGGTGCTATTAAATCCTGTCGGCGGAATCGTCAATTTTATATGAAGTTGTAATGTTCAGAATATTATTCTATATCGCTGTCATTTCGCGATAATAACAAATTATACACAGCTACAGCCACAAGCTGTGTCTTGGCAGGAGAGGGGGGGGGGTCACAGGAGGAATGACACTGAAGTCCCTTTAATTGGACATATCGAAATAAATGCGGGATTGTTCCTGGGCACACGCACACAATTTAAATAAAACAACTAAATGTAGTGAATTTAGCCGTAAATTCGCATTAAACCCGTCATGTAAATGTCAAAATTTTGTTTGAACAATTTTCAAGAAATTTTACAAAAATTATATTATTATTTGTTTTTTGTTGCTTAACGTCTCTATTAATGCACTAAGGCTATCGGAGAAGATGAGTGGTGGATTGAAGATCTGATCGTTATTGCGATAATATGATACTTTCTCTACAGTCTATAGCTGCTCCATCGAAAGATTGCAGATGCTTGCGGCATCGGCGGGCCAACGAGCGATCAGCATTTTTGATTGGCTAAAACTAATAAGTCACCATCTGCAAACTTCCGATGAAGCAGCTATACACATGTATATCAACTTGCTCTATAAAGTTTGAAATAACTCATACTCTACGTGGACTAGAGTATAACGACCGATTGGGGGTGGGGGGTGTAGGGGGGAGAGTATCCAATACGTCGTCGCAACAGTGACTCCCTCGAGGACTAATACGAAGTCAATGTCAGAGGTCACACACGCAAGCCTAGTAGTTCGTCACTAATACCGTGAGTGAAGATGCAAATGTCAAAGTTATTAGCGCACGTGATCGGTATCTCAGAGTCAATCTTCCTTCAGGACGGAGCCCCTGTAGGAAGACGTAACTATATCCCAGGGGGCAGTCAATTGTGCGCTGGTCATCACTTACGATAGGGGTGATTTGTGAGGTCAACTGTCCAGTACACATTCTTGTGATTGTGACACACGAGCCTAGTAGTTCGTCACTAATACCGTGAGTGAAGATGCAAATGTCAAAGTTATTAGCGCACGTGATCGGTATCTCAGAGTCAATCTTCCTTCAGGACGGAGCCCCTATAGGAAGACGTAACTATATCCCAGGGGCGCAGTCAATTGTGCGCTGGTCATCACTTACGCGATAGGGGTGATTTGTGAGGTCAACTGTCCAGTACACATTCTTGTGATTGTGACACACGCAAGCCTAGTAGTTCGTCACTAATACCGTGAGTGAAGATGCAAATGTCAAAGTTATTAGCGCACGTGATCGGTATCTCAGAGTCAGACTTCCTTCAGGACGGAGCCCCTGTAGGAAGACGTAACTATATCCCAGGGGGAGTCAATTGTGCGCTGGTCATCACTTACGATAGGGGTGATTTGTGAGGTCAACTGTCCAGTACACATTCTTGTGATTGTGACACACGAGCCTAGTAGTTCGTCACTAATATCGCGAGTGAAGATGCAAATGTCAAGTTATTAGCGCACGTGATCGGTATCTCAGAGTCAGACTTCCTTCAGGACGGAGCCCCTGTAGGAAGACGTAACTATATCCCAGGGGGAGTCAATTGTGCGCGGGTCATCACTTACGATAGGGGTGATTTGTGAGGTCAACTGTCCAGTACACATTCTTGTGATTGTCTTGGTGATTTAAGAGCTTCGATGATGGGTTTCATTATTACACAGAGAGATGCGAAATAGTTACACTTCTATCTAAGAATAGAACTCAACAAGAATGAAAATAGGACACATTTGGCAGTTAACATCTGGCAAATAGCTATTCGTTCAGCCAGAAAGTATTCGACGTACATAAAACTTTGCATAGTTGTTAATAAATCATACATGGAAAACTCAGTCGTATACACTCTGTGTTAATCACCCAGAAAAAATCGCGAATATGGTTAATTTTGGACTTTTTAACAAAATTCCAAATCACGAGTAATTTTGTAAAATAAATTTTAGAAAAGTGTGACTGTAGAGCCCTTTATTTCCGCTTGACAAAAATTTCAAATATCTGGGGTGTCATGCAGCCGAGAGAACAAGAATTTGCCAAAAACGTGTGTCCTATATCCTTAACTTCTCTTGTATGTTATATTCAAAGTTTGGTTCTCTTTCAAAAGTCTCAATCCCAGACAAATGTATCAGTTGGTGTACGTTGCATCAAATATAGTTCTATTACAATGTCGTTAATTTTGGTACGAATTATAGAACTTGGAAATGTTATAACGGTTTTCGCAATTTTAACGAAAATGGGATTGAGTAGTTTGCTGATGGTGGTTTACGTATAAAAACAATTAGTTATCACTTTTGTGTTGATTCAAGAGAAAACATCACCATCAAGGTCTCCTGAATCTCTTAGCGGACTTGAGGGGAATCTCTGTGTATACGCCTATACGAGGCAACAGGTGAGCGGACACAAGGAGATTAAGTGGACCGTAATCACCATAACTACCATAGGTAGCGAAAGCAGTAAAGCCAACTACAAACAAATTCATAAACACTTTTAGTGGTATTCACTTTCTTTCGCTTTTTCAAAGTGTAGTCAAAAATGCACGAAGGCTACATTGAAAAAAAGTGCAGCTAAAAAAGCTTTAATCCAATAATTTCGTTGTAGTGTTCGAGCTAAGATGTGATTTGATCGACATCAACTTTCACTCACAAAACAAACTAAAAACATATATTTGAAGCAGCCGAGATCCTTTTTGTTCCTACACGAGTCCTAGCACCATAGGCGTTTACCGAAAACTTTCGCTTGGAGAAGGGTAATAATTAGGGTCGACAGTGTTGGCAACCTCTGGGTGTGATTTGTGCTAGACCAATGTCGGTGGAAACATACACGGAAGAAACAATGGACACGCCCATCCACTTTGTACGAGGAAGTAGCTATATACGACATGATGACGGTGCGAGGTGAGAGTAAAGAGATGTGCAGGGTATGTTGCATTTGTTTTCTAAACTACACCACTTTGGGTAATGGAGTTGCAAGTTGATTGTATCTAGGTGCCCGTTAGGGCGCCGCAGCCAAGCAACGGTGCGCTACACACTCAGGCACCTTATACAGCAAGCAGAGTTGGGGTGATTTCGAGGTGTCACCCAGTCATCATGAAACGTGATGTGAACTTGAAAACTATCAAAATCGAGGGGATTTAGGTACCCGACAACACATGCCAAATTTGGTTGGGGTACGAGCATTTCTTGGTGGAAATTTGACTTGAAACATGCTCAAAATCACTTTAAGGACGTTAGTTACTACTGGCTACTACTACTACTACTACTAGCTACTACTACTACTACTTACTACTACTACTACTAACTACTACTACTACTACTACTACTATAACTACTACTACTACTACATACTACTACTACTACTACTACTACTACTATACTACTACTACTATACTACTACTTATCTACTACTACTACTAACTATACTACTAATCTAACTTCATACTATTCAAATGTAGTCCAATGCCAGGTTCTGACCAAACGGGTGGGGTACAACGTTCATATTTACATGGACATTAAGGTAATAGTGATGTAATTCCCTTGAAAGAAAAAGTTTTAAAAAAATGCTGGAAGCTTCCAAATAATGTTAAAATAACCTTATACAGGCATACAATCAACAAGTAACATAGTTACGTGACAATAATCGCCTACATTGTTTACAAAAAGCAAGTCTTTGTACCACTATATTTTTTCATTCTATGTTAATTGTAATACCATAGCAATTAAATCGACTTTAATAAATTATTGTATTTTAACAAATAATTTTGCAATGGAACTTGAAAAAGTAATGAGATCCCACACATAACAAAAACTTGTAAAAATACAGCCAAACCTTACACACTCAAAAGAAATGAGATCTAAAAAAGGGCCAAGCTCATCTACCCTTCCACATTTGCGCATTCTTAATTCATAAACGTACAGTGTCCCGTAACAACTCCCTTAAAAAGCTTGGCAAAATAGAATTTGCATGACCAAAATTAATTAGAAAAAAAGAATTTGGATGAACTATTTCGTTTAAATTAATAGTTGCAAATTCAATTTTGCCAAGCTTTTCAAGGGTGTTGTTACGGGACACTGTACGTTTATGAATTAAGAATGCGCAAATGTGGAAGGGTAAATAAGATTGTCCCTTTTTTTAGATCTCATTTCTTTTGAGTGTGTAAGGTTTGGCTGTATTTTTACAAGTTTTTGTTATGTGTGGATAGACTATAGACAGTTAAGATCCGGCATATTTAAATAAATACATTCGTATTTAGAGTCTACCTACTCAGTCACAGAACTGATTTTCAGTGGGGGACATTTAATTTAAAGCAGACCATGAAGTCCAATGTATTACATAATGCACATGCCACATTGCTCATGTGGGATTCGAACCCACGTCCTCGTAGAACCAAATGTTTCGAACCTGTGCCCTAATCGTATATGCCACCGCGGACAGTGTGGATTTGGTGATGCATTTTAACACTGTGAAAAAAGTTGGCTCGCCACATTAAACGTATATTTGTATAATATTATTGTTTTCAAATGTAAAGTATTGCTACGCCAAGCACATGGCAAAACAAGGTGCTTAGCTCGCGGCATATGAGCTGAGACGTTGTCATAAGTGTCGTAACTAGATCGTGCAGACCGTTCACCTACTTCCAAGTGTTAAGTGTAGATTATGGAAACAGAAACTTGCGACAAGTTTTATCAACAAATACAAACACGCAAGAACTACTGGTCGTAGCCTGGTACGAGACAGAATATCCACGGCACGACACTACATTCCTGGCATGATTCTGTGCGGTGTAGTTCTTCTTAAGTATTTTACTATTGCGATGGAGGTGCACGTAATAATATAATATACCGGCAGTTCAGATTTCTAAACAAATGAAGTTAAACTTTTGGGAGTGAGATGCTGATTTTTGTTGGGCGAAGAACAAATTGGCAAAACGCGTATATTTTAAATAATATTTCAATGGTAATAATAATATTGTAAATGTACTATGATGATGGCACACTCCTGCAGTATACTGAACCGTGAAAGGTTGTGAGTAATTTGATGTCGACTATTAACCGGTCAAATGTATTATTTTCAATCGATTTGGGCTGAACAAGAATAACAATAAGCTAAAAATATCAAAAAGTCAATGAATATAATACGATCACTTGCAGTAAATAATTCATAATTACATTTGACATTTTTATTGAGCGGGTTGTTTTGTAGCAGTGGCATTCAACGATTGATGATATTTTCTGTCGACGTTTCGAACACCATGATGTCTTCTTCTTCAGGACTTGAATCATGATGTGTGAAACGTCGAGAGAAAATATCATCAATCGTTGAATACCACCACTACAAAACAATCTGACCAATAAAAATCATCAACGGGTACCGAGACACCTAAAAGTTTTAACAATAATTAACTAGGAAACGCTCAGTTGGACGCGTTGATAAGCGAGCACGTGCTATAGCTAGACCCACATTGCACAATTTTTTAAATTTTAAAATTTATGACGTTCGCGTTTCCAGTATTATTTATTATTGCCAAGGTATTTGGGTAAACCCGTGTTTAAATCTTTACTTTAAAATCCACCGCCATCTAGAGGACCTTGACTCCCTGGGAAAACTTTTTAAACTCTTTGTTGACAATTAATAGACTGCTTCCTCGAAAGTATTTTGATTACTTCTAGGTGGCAGTGCATTAGAAACTTCGCGCGTCTTTTCGTTGCCATGGCAACGTTACTTTTGTTATAATGTAATTTCCATCTACACTTCTTATCGGATCAAAATAAAATTAACATATTCGTGACTGGACGGACATTCTAAATGATTTGGCTATCTCAGATTTTGTCGCCGTTGAGTTTGAAAAAAAAACTTTCGATTAACTTTAATGTAACTTTTTAACTTTTTGAACGATTTTGCCACAAAGCTAATGGCATTCAATCGAGAACAAAGCTTGCGGATGGTGAAAATTTCAACTCGATCCGAGCCTCCGTTCGACCGCTATCATGAGCCAAAAAAGCTGCACGACTTTCCGTTGCCATGGTAACCGTACTTTGTTATAATGTAATTTCCATCTACACTACTTATCGGATCAAAATAAAATTAACATATTCGTGACCGGACGGACATTCTAAATGATTTGGCCATCTCAGATTTTGTCGCCGTGAAGTTTGAAAAAAAACTTTCGATTAACTTTAATGTAACTTTTAAACTTTTTGAACGATTTTGCCACAAAACTAATGGCATTCAATCGAGAACAAAGCTTGCGGATGGTGAAAATTTCAACTCGATCCGAGCCTCCGTTCGAACGTTATCGCGAGACATACAAACAAAAAAAAAAAAAAAACAAAAAACAAACAAACAAACAAACAAACAAAAAAAACAACAAAACCAGTGACTATTTTTTCCGGCAGAGTCAAATGGAAACGCTCGCTTAATAAGTTATGAAAGTATTAAATATTATTTGCAAAATTTATTGGATTGATTGGAGATTGAATAACTTGGACTCTATAAAATCGACGCATAATAGTTTTCTAAAAAAAAATTAATTAAGTTTTTGTTAAATAAATTAAATTCGTCTTCGTTGTCACATTCGGACACACAATTTATTTTGAGTGATAACTACAAAAATACATAATTATATCTTCAATCAACAAAACACAATATCAATTATACTGACATGATTTTGTGTCTAGAGAACTTAAAAAATTGATAGGTTCAAGTATTAATTGCACAATAATAGATATCGTATTTCCATGTAAGATTATTATGACAAAATAATAATAATTTAAACACAAAATGCACGTATTTTATTTTATTTTTCTGTACATTTTAATGTTCATTTGTTTCTACACACTTAAAGCTTAAAGTTTTCTCCATCTAGTGAATGTGTGTTTTGTGGAGAGTTATAAAATGCGTCAATTTGAAATAGTTTAATACCTCTATGTTTCTAGTTGAAGAATTGGAAATATAAATACTGAACATGGAGTAGGTTGCATTCGAGATGGCAGATTAGGGTTAATCTACTGAGCACTCTTCTTATACGTGGCGAAAGTTGGTCTATGAGAAAAATGCATGAAAGTGAGAGTGATAAAAACTCATATTTTCTTGACCAAGTTCTTTAGCGTGGCATTATTTTAGTTTGATTTGTTTTCATGATCAGTTAAGCTGTTTATCTGTTAATGAGTGCGACGGGACTGAATGAACTTTTGGCACGAATGACAATTTATTTTCTACATTTTTATCATTCAAATGTTTAACTAGGTTGTTTAAACGATTTTAAGGTTTAATATATTGTTCAACCATAAAATTAAACTTGGTTCTCCCGATGTTATTGTATTGAACATCGCGTACAGTTGTTGTCTAATAAAATATGACAACGTATTTTTAAGAACCATTTATAATATATAAGTCAACATTTTTTGTTTGTTTTACTTTTTCAATTTTAATTTTAATTTAACTTCAATTTGTTTATTATTCTGTGTCGTAATGCAACAGCTCTGGCTGCAGATAAAATAAACTATAAAGATTTACTATTATTCAATTATAACCATATATGATGACTACGACCATGGGCTTCATTGGTTGTATGTCTTCTGGCGATTATGAAATGAAGGTTAACTCCAGGTAGAACGTCAGTTTATTGTTCAAATGCATTTCAAATGTATCCATCAGTATTACCGATCCGAAATCCGAAACAGAAATTTAACACTTCTGAGCACAGTTTTTTTTTTTTTTTAAGGTATTTATTTAATTTATAATAATGGTACAGCAGTGCATACAGTGTGTACAAAATTACCTGAGCCATTAGGCTCTTAACATTTTAACATAAAAATAAAAATATATATAGCTTATTGTATAGAGATATTTAAAAAAACATATGTATTTAATGAGGGAAAAAATTAAACAAAAAAAACCTCTTCGGAACTAAGTAAGACAATTCTAAAATAAAGTAATAAATACAATACGGAATTAGAGTAGAGCATAAACAATTATAGATTAAAGTAAAACATGTTTAGTACGCTTGTGTTTGTACCTTTTTGGATGAGCGTAGCGAGCGTAGCGAGCGAAGCGAAGATTCCATTTCACTACACTGGAGAAAAAAATCCGGAATGTTTTTTTTTCTTTCTGTATTTTTGTCTGTTTGTTAGCACGATTCCGGCTAAACCGATACTCCGATTGCGATGAAATTTTATGGAGACCTTCGAAATCTCTGAACTTAGAACTGCCACATTTTTGAGCGCAATCGAAAAATTATTTCTCATGAAAATCGCAATTTTACGATTTTTTTCGATTTTTTGAAAATTTATTTTACTTATAACAACTACATGCTTTATCCGATTTTAATGATTTTTTCACAGAAACTTAATTTTATGAATTAAGATATTCGTGTGAAATTTAAGTGCAATCGAAAAATTATTTTTCATGAAAATAGAAATTTTGTGGTTTTTTTCTTTTTTAAGACAATTGTTTTACTTATTACACCTACATGCTTGATTCTATTGTAATAAGTTTTTCACAGAACCTTAATTTTATTATTTATTTATTCGTGTGAAATTCGAGCGCAATCGAATAATTATTTCTTAAAAAAATTCCAATTTTTCGATTTTTTTCTTTTTTTAAAATTACGATTAATTAAAAAAATTTAAAATTTAAGTTTATTTTTTATTTAATTTATTTTAATTTAAAAAAAATTGAACTTAGTAATAATTTTTTCACAGAACAACAGAAAATCCGCATAACACATGGCAGCTCAATGCACCAATTACGCTCATCCAACAACGCGGCGGGACTTAAGCGTTTTCCTAGTATATGTAAGTGAGGATAGACGTAGTCTCCGAGGCTAGAAATAAAAATATTATGAGAAGTGTCTGTACATTTTGAATAGAAGCGATCGGTGAATTGAAAGACAAGAACTTTCATGGTAGGTAAATTAAAATATGCATGTAGGTCTGATATCCATGTGTTTCTTGGGAAATTCCCTATCATTCGTAAGCATTTATTCTGAACTATTTGTAATTTTTTATAATGAGAAGTGCAAGTAGAGCTCCATACCGGACATGCACAGTTTATGTTGTACTCTACGTTGAATCTTAGCACCGAGTATAATCTTAGCACCGATCTGTCAAGTGGAAGTGAATGCGATCAAGTTACCGCCACACAGAGAAAGTGATGAGACACTGGTACATTGCGAGACTCTCGACAACCAAAACAAACCACATATTATATACTTGGACCTGAGTTTCTGTTTCTTCTACTGCGCTCAGCTTGTTAGCAGTCCACGGTGGCACGTACAAATAAAAAAGTTGAGCCCCCCCCCCCCCCCCATGCAAGAACGTGCTAGCTTACGAAAATGTAGTTTGAAGATATATGATTTTTTTTAAATAGAAACATCAAAGTAAGCGCAATAATAATGTTTATTGTTTTGAACAATACCGGGTCCAGATTATTTCCACATAAATTTCAAGTATTTAACATGCGTTACAGGATAAGCGGGTAAAAAATGATATGATTTGATTCCAAATTTAATTATGTATGATCTGAGATTACACGCCTTAAAATATAAAAATTAAAAAATTAAAACAAATAATGTTAATAAAAACTAAATTTAAAAAAAAACTTCCTCCATCATCTCCCATGCCTACCGCGTCTGCCGGTTGCAACAAATGTAGACATTGCTGTTATCTAACAAGTATTTTTCTTAACTTTTAAGAGTTTACTAGGTAAAAAAGGCATCTAAAATTCATTTGTCAGGAAAATGAGCGTACACGTGCAAAATTAACTCAGCACCATCTTGTTGCTTTGGTTGGGGGGGGGGGGGGGCTAGGCCCAAGGACGCTGGTCCGTAGCGTATGGCTCTACGAGAACGTGGGTTCGAATCCCGACTGAAAAAAAAATAAAAATGGGTTTTGTAATCGTCCTTCAACGTCATCTATCACCACTCATCGTCTCGAATAGCCTAAGTGCATTGATATGAGACGTTAAGCAACAGAAATCACCATCATCACCGTCAGCTTGTTGCAACTGTGCAATGCATTTCTTCAACAAGCTCTTACTGGTTCAACAAGACGTTGATAATATGCCGCTAACAACACTGAGAGCTCGTTTAAATCAGTTAGATGTAAATTGTAAATAAACGACATGTTAATGTTGGCAATAAAGAAACGAATCAAACTTTCTCGGGTATATAATGAGGGATATCAGACAGCGACAGCTACAATTTAATACACCCTTTTCTAGCAAGTACTTTGTAATAAGCTTGTTATTGCAATGAGGAAGCAATTTCACTAAGAAATGAACCTGATGGAGACTTTTGACCTCCGCGGTGACATACACGATTAGGGCGCTGGTCCGAAGCGTGTGGCACTACGAGGACGTGGGTTCGAATACCGCACAAGGCATGTTTTTTTATGACTGTCCTTAAGAGGATGGGATAGTCGCGAAATTAAAACCACGCGAAATCACAGTTTTTTCGTGATATCTCGAGAACGACGCAAAATATCTATAAACTGATTCTAGACCGAATTGTGGTTTTGTTAGAACAATATAATGCAAGAAAAAATATTGTAATGTGATGGTAGGCTAATTAAGTTTTTTTATTAGAAATGTAATTAATTAAATTTATATCTTAAATACAAACCGCACCGATTATTATATTTGAATATTTTTTTCTTGCATTATATTGTTCTAACAAAACCACAATTCGGTCTAGAATCAGTTTTTAGATATTTTGCATCGTTCTCGATATATCATGAAAAAACTTTAATTTCGCGTAGTTTTAATTTCGTGACTATCCCATCCTCTTAATCGTAATCTATCACTTATCGTCTCGAATAAAACATTGCAACATTGCATTAACGTTTTGAAACTAAAATAGATCAATCTTTCAATCAATGATAGAGACTTAAACTTAACATCACAGTACAGGGTAATTGTTAGTTCAAATATCAACACATCTTCCACACTCTAAACGGATATCATCGTTGAGTTATTCAAAGGTCGGGCAAAACTTATTCCGCCTAACACACCTCTTGAACTTAGCATATCGATTCCTTGAGAAAAGTATAGGTAGATGAATATTGAATATATAAAGGTGTTTATTGTCTTGACGGGATTTTAAGGTCAACTTGGCCTTATCCTCCATCCAGTCCATCAATTAAGAGAAAGTTATGTTAAAACATTACTTACAAACATATTCGCTCGATCTTCGCTCGAAATAAAATTATGCACCTAGCTTTGTGCGTACACTATATTGTCCCAAAATTGGTATAATAAATAAATAAATTCGTATTTAGATACTACACAGTCACATAACTGATAAAAGCCGACCAAGCCAACCCTGTAGGCCCGGACAGCATCAACGATAACCACAAGACCAACGAACCACACAACACCATAATAATGGTTGACAGGGAGGTTATGTCCCACATTTCAAAAAAATATTTATTCAAGTTCCTCTTTCATTCAGCCATTTTCCTTTGATATTTTCAATTGATATTTTTCTGCCTAGATTGTCTGGTTGCCGCCCACTGGTGGAACTTGCAACTTGAGTTAGGTGTCCTGTATCATTGCTGTGATCAGTTTTTGACATGAACAATTTTAAATAATTATATATCTGATATAATTATATATTAGAGTCAAGATCTTTTGCACTAAATTGTTATCAAGATTTGAACACAAGAATGATGGTTGAACACAAGAATGAAGATTCGCGTTCGGTGGTTTCTTCCGCGAAAGATTGATTACTCCCTGATTTGCTGTTCCTGATTTTTGGCAAACCTCATATTCGTTTGAGTGGGATCGTCTAATAAATCAGTTTTTTTCTTTTCGTTTTTCTTTTTTAATGTTTTTTTTTTCTTTCTTTCTTTCTTTCTTTCTTTTCTTTCTTTCTTTCTTTCTTTCTTTTCTTTTTTTCTTTTTTTTTTTTTTTCTTTTTCTTTTTCTTTGTCTTTTTCTTTCTTTTTTCCTTTTCCCCCCCTTTCTTTTCTTTTCTTTTCATTCTACACCCTTTTTTATATTTGATTCATTCATTAAATGCATATAATTTTTTTTTTATTTGTTACCAAAATTGTTGTGTTTAAATGCATTGTTGTTGTAATGCTACTATTTCAAATATCTACGAAAATGTAGTTTATTGTTGTTTCTGCATCTATGTAATTAGATTTATTTAGTTGTCCTTCTTTGTAAATCAGTTTTTATAACTGAATAGGATAGACGTTAAATAAATAAATAAATAAATAAATAAATAATAGCATTAAGTTTGAATTACATATTATGAATTGTTTTAATTTGTGATTTATAATTATTTTTAATTGCTTAGAAGTTACTTGACACTTGTGGAATGATGTACATGTTGTCAGAGATAACTAAAATATACATTCATACTCTTATCTACGTATTCTGATCATTCTACTTGGCACAGGTAAGACACACCGCTCCCAGGGGAGTTTTTCTTTAACTCTAAGAAGGTATATTTGTGAGTGAGGTGTGTCCAAATCATAGTCGGGCGTCGCCTCAAGAAGATGACACTTTTATTTCGCGACAGTTTTGAGTTTGCTATTAAACCAAGAGAAAAATAATCTTAATATTAATCTTACAAAGCCAACGGCTACGAATTCGCGAATAATTGCTATTTGTTAAGTTTTATTACACAATAAGAATAAAGCGGGAGAAAAAAACGTAAAGAAAAGAAAGCATCATCACAAAACTCACAAAGAAAATACGAATACGAAGAAAATATACAAAAGTCAAAAGTTATTGGATGAGCGAAGCGAAGACGTCAATTTCACTGACCCCCAAAAAATTTAGCTCGGGTGTTTTTTTTTGTATGCTTTTTGTCTGTTTGTTAGCTCTCTACCAGGCAAACAGCATATCCGATCTTGATGAAAATTAGAGGGGACCTTCGAAATCTTTGAACTTAGAGGTGTATTGTTTTTGGGTACAATCAAAGAAATATTTCTCATGAATATCGTACTTTAACGATTTTTTTCGATTTTTAGTGCGATATTTTCGTGCCATTTGGGCCGATTCTGACCAAACGGGTTGGGCTACAACATTCAGATTATACATGGACATTAAGGTAATGGTTATGTATTGCTTTTTGAAAGAAAAAGTTGAAAAAGTTAGCCAGAATCCATAGAAATAAAGCTTTTAATATAAGTTTTTTACGGTAAATAATACCAATTGACAAGTAACAATAGAAACTTGACAACAATCACCTACAATGCGTAGGCAGCAAAGCAAAGCACTTGCAAAAGTAAAGATATCCCACGCAAACTAAAATCTTAAAAAAGCTCATCCATCAACGCGACTAAAAAAAAGCGTTTGCGAAGCTTCCTAGTTAGTAAAGGAGCATTATTACAAATACTATCTAAAAAAACGTGTGATAGCGAATAAAATTATGGTTTTGTCACAGTTGATCTGCTCGAAAACTCAATTTAAACAAACGTTAACAAGTTCATTGAAAAAAAATTAAGTACCATCCAAATATTAGCTTGGTGAAACATTAGTAGCCCGGAAGTGTTTTTCACAGACGTGTTAATCATTTTATCAAAGGAGGTCGTTTTTGAAGTTGTCAATAAACAAAAGTAAATAGGTTCTCGCAACTCCACTCCTATGACCAACCTTGATGTCCTTGGCAACAACCTTGCAAAGCAAGGTCAAGCAAGATTTTGCGAGTAACGCGTTTCATTACTATCGCATTGTTCGACCGTTCTCCGAGTACAGTCACGTACGTACTACATAACACATTCCTCGTAAGGGATAGTTTGGCAAATGTTTATTGAACGTTCAAGAGTGCTGTGTGCTCTTAGTCTTAACTCTCGGCGAATATTTTTATAAACAAGCGAAAACGCACGAGTCTATTGCAAATACTGAAAGTGCTTGGGCACCTGATTAAACATCAACCAGGTTACGATTACACGTCACGTTATGGGACTGGGCAGGGATGGATAGTGTTTTTTTGAGAAATTTGGAATATATTATGAAAAAAAAAATACCCTGGAAATAAAACTATGAACTAATTGACACAACCGCACATAACGTAGTCAATCATACTGAAACAAAGTGATTATCTCTCGTATATTATTTATCATTCTAGTTTATTAAACTAGACTAAGAACTATCATAAGAGTAAAAAAAATATATTACTATGTTTTTAGAGACGGCTTCACTCATAATATTATTGGGAGCGATACCCAAAAACACACGCCCCGATTGACATGCGTTTGTTTTTTTGGCCTCTAAGGATGATTCAGAATGATTTTGGGTTCCCCCGGTATCAAGGGACGGGGGCGGGCTATCCTCACTCAAACAGGAGATTTTAAACCCGGCACCTCTACCAAATAAATTTTTTTTGTCCATATTTACAACAATCAACCTTTAACTAGATAAATTGCTCTAAGAATGTACACGGAATATAACCGAAATTATACAGATGCCAACAAGAACAGATGCTGTAGTATCCAAACGAGGGAGGGAAGCCGCGCCACGTTTGTCATAAAACCTTAAAAAACGGTTAAAATCCGGTTCTTGGTGGAGGTGCAGAGTACAAATTAGGACACAAAAATATGTTTGTTCCAGCATTCAATTCGCACTGATGGTACAGGTTCAAAGTATTTATGTGTCAAATTTGGGAATGCTAGACCAGCCTCCCTGACTCTCGTCATCACCCAAAACATTCTGTATGGTCCTTGTTGAAGGGCAATGTAAAATAAGGATGTTATTCGGACGGATGTCATGCGTGAGACGTGCACACGCACAGACGAACAAAAAGAAGCTACGCTCCCTAGTGTAAAATTTAAACAAAGTTTTGAATGTGTATGTTCCGAAGGGAAAACCCAAACCGATAACGGATTCAATCATGCACAAAACTCGGGAGGCAAACTTGATCGTTCTTTTCTTTGCACAAACAAATTTTGAAAAACTTTTTTGCAACTCGCTTGTAAATACTGCAAGGTAATCGTGTACCTGTTTTTTTTTCATTCGAGACCAAACTACCGGTCGCATTGTATTCTACACACTGGAGGTTACGTAAGTGTGAAAACAACACTCGAGCCGGATTTAGGTGGCACAAAAAACTGGAAATTTGGTCTGAAGAAATCTACGCTGTGCAGGTGCCATTATATCTCCATTTACACTAGAAAGAGAAAGAAATTATTTGCAGATTTTGTAATTTAAGGTGATGAAAATCGTTTTTGTATCAGAGTTCAGCCGGCTCTGTATACGGGGTATGTTATATTACTTGCATGTCTTCCAATGTAGCCACCATGTATTGCCATCTCCCTATGAAATAGGTATGTATGTACAGAAAAATAAAGATTATTGCATTATGCAAACATACTCATTATTTATTCATATCTCATATTATTAAAATTCATTAGAAATGAAAATAGTATCCCCAAAGACAGAACGCACTAAATTTAAATTATTGATAAATAAATATGTTGGAAAGAATGCGAATTAAAAATAAAAATTTTCCTGAGTCAATCTTAGTTCTATAACCCATTAATTTTAACTTCAATTGGTGGTAATTCCTTCCTTGGTATAATCCGGTCCGTATGTTGCCATTTATCTCATTCCCCCCCAATATTTCGTTCATCGCTCTAAATAAGTTATACGGCCTGTTTATCATACGCCGGATATTTTATGCTTCGCACTTTCAAAAAATTCCCATCCTTAACCTTCATAGCATTATTTACACTGGCAACTGTTCGGTACATACTCTTCACAGTTAAACATGACTTAAAACGTAGTCCATGGTTAAACTTTCCCTCTTATTTAAAACACTGCTGAAAGAATTAAGTCATGCTTTTCCAAAAATTAATATTTACACTGTCTAATTGTCTCTACTACATTATCTAAATTTGAAACCAAACCCCTTTGTAATTATCTTTCTGATCCAAAATTGGCTTAATACAAACCCTTTGACCTAGAATTGAAAAATGTATTTTTCTTGCTGCAATTTAGAGACACAGTATAGAAAGTTTGTCTTAGCGCAAATTTGTCATGCTCCATATTCGTAAGGTGTACTCACAGTCTCACTCACAGATTGAATTTCAAAATTGCGCTGACAAACTTAAGAAATAAGGGATTTTCACCTCGAATGATGTGTCATTTACTCCTGTTTTTACATTTGTTTCATGGTCAATGAACCTGGCTTGTGAGTCCTTATTTGATTATAATTACATGTTTGACAACATTAAGTGAGATAAGAATATAATTGTGATTAAGTGCTAATAAAATCATCATTCCAGTCGTTAAGCTGCACGCAAGTTAACAAATACAATAGAAAATCCTTGTCTCAATAACAGAAGGAGCAGTAGCGTTAGTATATATTATATCTGCTTTTTGTTCATATATCAGAAATAGAGTAAAAGGCACTTATAGGATGGGTATCATGTCATCATGTTCAAGGAGATAAATTTCCCTGAAACCAGGGGCCATTTATTTATAGGGCAGTGGCCAATCAAAATCGACAACTACGATATATTACGGTATTATCAACAGAAGCAGTAAACAAGACAGTATCATTGTAGCGATAGTCGTGACTGTCGCTGTCGTGACAAAGACCAGCCGAAGTAGACGTTTTTACAGGCCTGTTTGTTAGATAGGCCTACCTGGCGAGTGAAATCAACCATATCTAACTTGTTTTGTTAGCTAACATTGAAATCGAAATTCATCTACTTTCTTCAGACTTTCTTTAAATAAAGATGAGACATCATGCGAGATGACTTTGCTTCATGTAAACATTATTAACTTATAACGCCGATCTGCCTGTACTGTGTTTTAAAGCCAGGGTCATACACCATCAGAGAATGATGGGGAATGTGCCTGAATGCAACCGTGCTGGCAGAAGAGATCGACATTCGACAACTACAATATCACGACTTCTGTCTAGACTTGGCTTTCATTACGAGCATTTAACACGGTTAGGTCAATAACGCAGGTAATTTTGGTGATGTAAACGCACTGAGTACCAACGCCAATACTAAACCACTGAGTTATTATTGGATGAGCGAAGCGAAGATTCCATTTCACTACCCTGGAGAAAAAAATCCGGAATGTTTTTTTTCTTTTTTTTTGTATTTTTGTCTGTTTGTTAACACGATTCCGGCTAAACCGATACTCCGATTGCGATGAAATTTTATGGAGGTCTTCGAAATCTCTGAACTTAGAACTGCCACGTTTTTGAGCACAATCGGAAATTTTTTTCTCGTGACAATTTTACTATTTTTTCGATTTTTAAAATTTCTTCGGCTAAAAACACCTACATGCTTTATCCTATTGTAATGATTTATATATTCGTGTAAAATTTGTGCGCAATAGAATAATTATTTCTTATGAAAATTTCATATTACGATTTTTTTCCTTTTTAAAATTACGATTAATTTAAAAAAATTAAAATTTAAGTTAATTTATTATAAAATTTAATTTAATTTAAAAAAAATCTTCAACTACGTAATGATTTTTTTCACAAAACAACAGAAAATCCGCATAACACATGGCAGCTTAATGCACCAATTACGCTCATCCAACAACGCGGCGGGACTTAAGCGTTTTCCTAGTAGAGTAGTCTTTGACAATGGCTGCCAGTGCTAGTACTGGCTATCAGCTGCGGTTGCAAGAAATGTAAACGAACACATAACCTCAAATCAATACGTAATTTATTGTCTTTATTGATTCCAAATGAGGTACCGGTAACATGGGGTGAATAGGAACTATGGGGTGAATAGGAACAAAACTTCCTCTAAATAATACTAAATTCCTAATTGCCGCTCCTTTTAAACGGCTCACATAAGGTTTTCTGTAGTTGGTACACTACATTTTGCAGTTCCTTCTAAAATAGTCTAAACTTGACACCGCAGCCTTTATAATAGAAAATCAGCCTCAATGTTATGAAAAGCATTGGCACATTTAAGAGAGCTGATAAACTTTGTCATTTCTCTTTATCTGGCAAGAGTTACATATCTTATAAACGTAGGACTCCATTATCAACATATATTTTTTTAAATGTAATTTGTGTTCCTATTGACCCCTGGCTAGGGTTAATAGGAACAGCTAGCATATCTATATGTATTTTCAGGCATATTTATATCCCTGTTCCTATTGACCCCACATGGAGGTGAATAGGAACGCACAATATAAAAATAAAAATAAAATAAAAATATTCATATACTCTGTTAATGGTTGGTTTAATTATTTAAAGGAACCACATAGCCATAATTTAAAAATATCTAATTGGGTTTACTATGATTCATGTTGAAATAACAAGAAGTTAACTTACGAAACTGTTCCTTTTCACCCACCTTACGGTATTTATTAACAATTAGTAGGACCTAGATCAATTAGTACGTGCAGATCCACATTAACATAAAAAATAAGCTCAATAATTGACAACAATAATGTTTGGTATAGTTTATATTGGAGTTTCGTTGCCGCGTTGAGGTTGAAAACTATTTTAGCTTACGAGGACGACGATATTCAAAGTTTAATTTAAACCCAAGCGAGTAACTCTGTTTCAGCCCAAGTTGATTTAACGTCAGCAATAAAACCAGGTTGTAGTCAGCTTCAACGACGAACACAGAGAGCTACCATGGACTCTACTTATCCTAATCCGAACCCAGACGAATTACCAGAGGTATCCTTTAGTTGGGGGAGTTGTCTCATGTTGACAGATTGAACAACGGGTAGATTCGAGTTTGGCTTAGTTACACAGGTTGTGCTTTACTAAAACTCGGAACTCTCATTGAGAGGGATGGGTGCACGAACAAAACAAGTTCTATATACTAGGAAAACGCTTAAGTCCCGCCGCGTTGTTGGATGAGCGTAATTGGTGCATTGAGCTACCATGTGTTATGTGGATTTTCTGTTGTTTCTGTGAAAAAATCATTACTAAGTTGAAGATTTTTTTAAATTAATTTAAATTAAATAAAAAATAAACTTTATATCTTTAATTTTTTTAATTAATCGTAATTTTTAAAAAAGAAAAAAAATCATAAATTTTCAATTTTCATAAGAAAAAGTTATTCGATTGTGCTCAAATTTCACAAGAATATATTAATTGATAAAATTAAGGTTCTGTAAAAAAATAATTACAATCGGATAAAGCATGTAGGTGTTAAAGTCAAAAGAATTGTTTTAAAAAAGAAAAAAACACGTAAAATTTTGATTTTTATACGAAATAATTTTTCGATTGCCCTCAAATTTTACACGAATATCTTAATTCATAAATAAAGGTTCTGTGCAAAAATCATTAAAATCGGATAAAGCATGTAGGTGTTATAAGTCGAAGAAATTTTTTAAAAATCGAAAAAAATCGTAAAATTACGAGTTTGATGAGAAATAATTTTTTGATTGTGCTCAAAACGTGGCAGTTCTAAGTTCAGAGATTTCGAAGACCTCCATAAAATTTCATCGCAATCGGAGTATCGGTTTAGCCGGAATCGTGTTAACAAACAGACAAAAATACATTAAAAAAAAAAGAAAAAAAAAAAAACATTCCGGTTTTTTTTTCTCCAGTGTAGTGAAATGGAATCTTCGCTCCACTCGCTACGCTCATCCAACAAACGCATTTTGTTAATCCTCCAAAGCTTAGCATATACATCACACTTGTGCAGCTTGGTCAATACATGAATAATAAGCGTTGAACAAGATGTTTTCATATATTTTCATCAATAAGTAGACACATGGTGGGGATATTACAGTCAAGCTCAAGACGTCTTCCAACATTTGACATCGACTAGCAAAAAAGGAAGAATAAGAGAGTACTGACAAATCAGGCCTACAAACAACGGCCATCCTACGAAAAAAATATTTTTAAAAACATGAATTCCAATTCATACAAATCAGAATTGACATTAGTTTGACTTATCGGTGCTAGTTGACCAATTAAGTTACAAAGTGTTTTCCGTTCTGATATATAGTAAAACTTTCGAAAAAAACTAGTTTTCATTTGTTAATAGTTTTAAATTTAAATAAAATTCGTTAACCAATGCCACATCAAACTTTACTGATGTAGAGTAAAAAATGTTCAGGTCCTAAATCATTTTTTTATTCAATTCTAAGAAAATAACTTGAGTACAATATTGACGTAGAGAATGAATATGTTAATTTTATACAATGATCTTGGAACAACTTACAATAACTTAGAATTTCTATCTCAAAGTTTGCTTAACTACTAAAGTATAGATAGTTATTATTAAGTCTGCATTTCTGTTATTAGTCGTTTTTAGTTTTACTTTTAAGTAAGTTTTTATAACCGAATATGGTAAACGTTAAATAAATAAATTGTAATTCTAGGACTTGTAAGACGCGAGCGCCCAGCTTTACAAGAACATCACAAACCGTTCTCGAGAATCGTCTTCTATTCTTGGAAGTTTCCGGTCAGTGAAAGGCACAATGAGCTTGAAACACTTGAAGAAACGTCTGCCTGACCACCACTTGGATCCGAACTCTCTGAGGAAACTCTCCAGCTATTCAGAGAGTTCGGCCTACACCCCACTGAACAAGAGAGTTCTCCCGGCTTTGTTGATGCCCCGCTCAATGATCGAGCCACCCGGCGCAAGAAAGGAGAGCGAACAACTCAGATCAAGGAGGAAATTTATTTTGAAAATTAAATTTTAGATAAGTTCTATGCTATATAGTATCCAAAGCGAAAGAAAAAAAAATTAGGTCGATTTAAGAAATTGACCAAAACGTTAATTTTATAAATTTTCAGAATCAAAAAGCTTTAAAAAATTGGATAAAATCAAAGTTATTTGATTAATGTTTTAAATTGTCGTTTAAGTTTAGTATTATGCTATAGAACATGTCATTAAAAATAAAGTTTTTGCTGTAATAACACATTTACTATGGTCGTCGTAAAGCAACGAAGGCACAATGCTAGTGTCTTGAAGATATCAGGAACAAAGAACCTGCAAATACTCAAAGTGAAATCTCTATAGTTGTGACTTATGAGGTCGTCCGGGTTCCTAGTAGTGCGTGTGAAGGTCTATCCTTCACCTGCGCCATCACCTTCACTCGACTCAATTATCACCCAGTCATGCGGTCTGGTCCTCTGTGCGCTAGTGAGGTTCAGGCCTACGAATTAATTAGCACTAGATTCACACTTCTCAAGAAAGTAAATACATTCCTAGTATCACTCTGCCCAATCAGTCACACAATGTTTTTCAGTGGGGTACATTAAAGCATAAAGCAGACCTAACCAAACCCGTAGGCGCCGACACCATCGACGAGCGAACAATGACCAACTATAGAGAAGGGTATGAAACACCGATCAACCGGCTGGACACGATTACACCCGAAAGTGGCACAAAGTAAGGTGTAGAAGCTATAGGATAGGGTGAGGGTCGAGAAAAAGGTAAAAAAAAAGTAGCGGAACGCGGACTTTTTTTCGTAGGACATCGATGTTCTTCGAAATTAAAATATGTAGCTTTGACATTTAATTTTAATTTTACTTGAATTAAATTTTTCCTTGCATATTTATTTTACACTCGACAATTCTTTCTAGAAATTCTGTGTTTTGTAATTTGTATTTCATCATGTCTTCACCACAATTACCCTTGTGCATCACTGTAATATGTTACATTATTG
>JAMZAV010009689.1:0-29040 GCA_024449915.1 Sweltsa coloradensis
CTAATTTTATTTTTAAAAGTTTTTTGCTATTTAATTTCGTAGTCAATAAAATTATGTAAAATAAAATTAATCACTTTAAAAATGTGAAAGTAGACAGCTGTAAGATTATCATTATCACAATCAATCATTCTTAATTTTAAAACATTATGATGTGTCAACTTATAATTTCCCTCAGTCACCTTTGCTTCACTTAACAAATCCATTAATGTAATTAAGACAAATGACTTGTCAGTTTTTTGTTTTCTGACAAGAAAAGAAGAGAGATCCAAGGAAGAAATTGAGAGAATTTCCACGACAGTGTTGGTGCAGCAAGAGCCGATAGCGAAATAGTCGTTGTTGAGAGTAATATAAATTAAGTAAAATTGTCGGAATATTAAACACAAAATGTAACGTAATTTCTTCGCATTGCAGGAACCCAGTTTTTAAAAGTTTTGTCTGCCCAAAAAGCCGGGTAGGATTTTTATTTCTCAAATAAAATATAGATTTTTACAGGTTTTTACATAGTTTAAGAATCGATAAGACAACGGAACCACACGCACGTACAAAAGTTCGATGTCTTATGGACATAGAGGTCTCGACTAAGTGGCCTAAGACTTTTGGATAAAACGTGACAGTGTAACAACATCAAATGCGTATCAACTTATGAAAGGTTGTTCGATTTTGTGTATAGAATTTTTGAAGGATGGAGGTGGAATTATTGTGCTAACTACGACGAGTATTTTCTCTACCAGGTACACATTAACATTCACTACCAACAGTGTTGGCGAGACTCTGATTCTGATTCTAATCCCGTCGTGGCCGGCAATCCTGACTAAAGGATTTAAAAAACATGCAGGGTTTGAGTCCTCTCAAATAGTCCTTCACAATTGTCCCATCCGCAATATTCATAGTTATATATGAGTGGCACACGTTGCACCATATAACAAGTTCGGTAAAAATTTAAAAGATGTTGACATTCACTGAGGTAGCGTGTGCGGTTGTATTAGTTTGTTAATTAGACTCACTCATATAATAACGCCAATTATGATCGGAAACGACGTTCCCTGGCTCTACACAATACTGTACTATACTATAGAGAAGTAGGCCATTATTTTCAAGTGAAACTTTTATTTTCTTAGGAGCGAAGTTATCTCCTTTGTGCACCACTTTAGTGCCGGTCAGGCTGTGCGTGTGGCTTGTATTACTATAAACAAAATGAGTAGGGCTTCAGATTCATATGCATTTATTTGTTGACATTATCTTTGATCAAGCTTACAGAATGTTCCTTGTCAATGCTTTCGTCAGTTAAAAGGATATGGGACATGCGTTTTAGCCACATTGCTGATCGCTAGGCTGACTGACACCACAGGACTGGTGTTTGGAATTTTTAACCGGTGGAAAGTGGAAATATAGGGCTCTACAGTAACACTTTTATAAAATTGATTTTCACGAATTTTGATTTTGTAAAAAAGTACAAAATTGACAATAGCCTATTCTTGTTTTTTGTGGCTGATTGAGACAAAATTGTGAAAATCAAATACTGTAGGGCTGTCTATGTACGCTATATTGATAACTATACAAAGTTTGTATACTTCGGATGCTTCTTGGCTGAGCGAACAGCTATTTGTTAACTGCCAAATGTGTTCCTATTCTTCTGTTCCTATTCTATATCTTAGAACCCGGCACCTCCACCAAAATTGATCAGATGTGAACGAAACTTAATTTGTGTTTCTTCCTTGGACTACCTGTTGATTATGTCCGGTATTTCAATGCACAGTTAGAGTGGCAAGTACATTTTTACTGCCAGATTAGTTGTTATCACCATGAGAACCATTTCTCAGAAGCTCTAAAATATGTTATTACAAGGCTAACTGACTGATAAATTTTAACTGGTTATTGTTATTCAGGACCTAAGCAGCTTCGCTCCCAACTTTCAATCCTGCAACACCCATGCATGTTAGTTAATTATTTTGTATTTTAAATGGTTGTGCGTTTTAAAATTGTAATCACTTAATCTCTTTTCTAAATTTCTTGTTGTAAATAGTCATCAAGATTTGAACAGAAGAATGAAGGTTAGCGTTCGGTGGTTTCTTCCTAAAAGTTTGACTATTCCATAAATGGCTGTTCCTGATTTAAGGCAAACCTCATATTCGTATGAGTGTGATCGTTAAAAAAAAAAAAAATCAAATCATCAAAAAAAATCATAAAATAAAAATAATAATAATAAAAAAATCATTTTCTTTTAGCTTTTCGTTTTTCTGTTTAGATTTTTTTCTATATTTGATTATTTTTGGAATTTTCAATTTATATTGTTAATATAAAAAATTTGGAAAATGTTATCAAAAATGTCGTCTTACTATTATTGTTGTTGCAATGTAACTAGGAAAACGCTTAAGTCCCACCGCGTTGTTGGATGAGCGTAATTGGTGCATTGAGCTGCAATGTGTTATGCAGATATTCTGTTGATCTGTGAAAAAAATTATAACTGTGTTAAAGATTTTTTTTAATCAAATTTATTTAATAAAAATAACAAATTTTTCCTCAAATTTCACACGAATATATAAATTCATAAAATTAAGGTTCTGTGAAAAAATCATAAAAATCGGATAAAGCATGTAGGTGTTATAAGTCGAAGAAATGTTTTAAAAATCGAAAAAATCGTAAAATTGCGATTTTCATGAGAAATAGTTTTTCGATTGCGCTCAAAAACGTGGCAGTTCCTAAGTTTAATGATTTCGAAGGCCTCCATAAAATTTCATCGTAATTGGAGTATTAGTTTAGCCGGAATCGTGTTAATAAACACACAAAATACAAAAAGAAAAAAAGAAAGAAAAAGGAAAAAAAACATTCCGGATTTTTTCTCCAGTGTAGTGAAATGGAATCTTCGCTACGCTCGCTACGCTCATCCAAACTATTCAAAGTTTACTTAATTTATTTTACTATTTTTTCTGCATTTGTTATTAGTTGTCCTCCTTTGTAAATAAGTATTAAACCTGAATATGATAGTTTACCTGCCACCGCCCTTCTAAAGGGTGGAAAATTTTTACTTATTTTGAGCTTGTAAAGCAACACGTATGACTGTAGGGATGTGCAAGTACCCGACATTTTTACTCGAATCGAGTATAAAAAAAACAATGATTTTGGTGGAGGTGCCGGGTAGCCTACAGTATATTACTTCGTTCAGATTCGTACACATGGTGGAAGAGACCCGGGTCAGCGTAAAAACGTTAAAATCTTTATGCTTTTTTGGTGTTACGCCCTCAAAGCCAGCCCAGTCTTTTGATAAAAATTGTAATGTTTATGGTAATTTTAAACTTTTTTGCACAAAATAAATAAATACAATCTGTATTGTCCGTGAACGCGTGCAGCTGAGCGAGCTACCGAGACAGTGAGCACCACGTCACCCTATTGACAGTTGGGTGCGATGCCACCCAGAGCTCGATGGCAGGGTGCCAACGATCGTTCCAAGTTCAAGTTCGCCTGTGAAACCCTACGATCAAACTTTAGCGACTCTCAGATTTATTCTAGTCGGCTCGCTCTCTTACGATCATAGCTACTGAGCCGTGATGCACTAGGTCAGGGCTAAACATGTCGATATCTTACGGGGAGAAAAGCTTTGATACTAAACGTAGAAATAATTCAGACGTTGTGGGGTTAGATGAACTAAAAACGTCAATTTTATTACGTGACTGGTCTTGGGAAACTTTTAACGCTAATGTTTGACGTGGCCTCAAATGTTTTATGTACCAAGGAGACATGTTGGAGAAACATTCGGACGTTTTGAAAATCCGTAATTCGATTCTATTATCAAACTTTTCAAATAAAAACTAAGTAAGTTAGTCTACCTTTCAGATTCATAAGTAAATATAAAAGTAAAATTGTATGTTCGCATTTTGCATTGACAACTGCGACAATAACCGATTTTTATAGTTCATCAACATCATTATTATTAAGGAAAGTCTCTTAAGTGCAAAGATAAATATTTACTTACATTGCATGGTTTACAGCTCGTACAATTATTAATGAGTAAACAAAATCTGTATTTAATTGTCTGCCAATTTTTCACAATAACTAAATTTGACTTTGATATTTTTTTTAGGTTACGATTTATCGATACTTCAATTAGTGGTACACGTAAAAAAGGTATATATATATAGGCCTATTCGCCACATGAAATACATAGTGAGTATTTTTTTTCATAATCTTTACTATGATTATTATTAAGTACTATCTCTAACGAGTCTTAGCGTCTTTGACCAAACTTTTCATTTCAAATCTCCGGCATTATCTTCCCTCATTCCTTCGTATCGAAGGATGCAAAAAGCCACACTTGAACGGTTTAACACTATCAAATGAAGGGTGACGATGGAGTACGTTAATACTACAAGGTTCAAGAAAATAAACTGTTTCATCAAGGCTTCCAAAATATGCATCACTTCTGAGTGAGAGTTGCAGCCACCGCCTGTCATGTAGCACCGTCTAACCAAAGGTCTAACAAACGACTCGTGTATCAGACGGCGGTGTTTTTAGTGTTGACAAATCTACACCAACTAGCTGATGTCGCGGAAACGTTAATTGATCACTGCTGTCACATGCAACACTGTGTGGCGTTGTATACCGTCTACCACCCAGCTGGATCATGACAGACAGGACAACGATAAGGGTAGTTCAGGATTTACAGGCGTGATTGTAGTCGGGAGATCGCCGTTTGATTCCAATTACCATCAATCCTGACTGATGTTTTGTCTCATGGATCCCTCAGTCTGTTTATATAGTCATTCAGACAAGGCTCACGAGTGTCAACATCAATACAACAATAAAAAATAAAATAAAACAATAAAAACAACATACACATTATTGCAGAGAATAAGTCGTAAAAAATAGCCCTGGGATATTTAATTTCATTGAGCGAGCGAAGCGAGCGTCTCCACTTGACTCTTATGGCTCGAATGTCTGTTTTTTTTTCTGTTACTGCTTCGATACAGGTTGCACCGTTTCTCTGATCGACCTGAAATTTTGCACACATGTACATACCACCTAGGCGGGTTGCTGTATAGTTTTGTGGCAAAATCGTTTAAAAAGTTAAAAAGTTACATTAAAGTTAATCGAAAGTTTTTTTTTTAAACTAAACGGCGACAAAATCTGAGGTGGCCAAATCATTTAGAATGTCCGTCCGATCACGAATATGTTATTTTTATTTTGATCCGATAAGTAGTGTAGTCGGAAATTACATTATAACAAAGTCCCGTTACCATGGCAACGGAAAGTCGCTCAGCTTTTTTGGCTCATGATAGCAGTCGAACGGAGGCTCGGATAGAGTTGAAATTTTGACCATCCGCAAGCTTCGTTCCCGATTGAATGCCATTAGTTTTGTGGCAAAATCGTTCAAAAAGTTATTAAGTTACATTAAAGTTAATCTAAAGTTTTTTTTTAAAACTAAAACGGCGACAAAATATGAGGTAGCCAAATCATTTAAAATGTCCGTCGGTCACGAATATGTTAATTTTATTTTGATCCGATAAGTAGTGTAGATAGAAATTACATTTTAACAAAAGTAACGTTACCATGGCAACGAAAAGTCGCACAAGAATTCTGGTCACTATGTACTGCCACCTAGAAGTAATCAAGAGTTAAAATAGTTTTCCCAAAGAAATGATGTCAAGGTCCTCTAGATGGCGGTGGATTTTATCCATTCTCTCCTATATTACAAATTTTCAGGTAAATCGGTCAAGACCTTATAAAGACTTATTGGTATGTAACATTATGGGAATGCCGTACTCGGGTCGTGTTGCACGTACCGGTGCTCGCTCAACAACGCGTCCAACTGAGCGTTTTTCTAGTAAACACTAACATCATACAACTTGATCGGTCAGCTTATAGGGAAAATATGTCCTTGATCCGGTTTTATACGAAAAGTTTCAATTCTCTACAATGGTCAAGAGACGTTTAAAAAATCATCAGTAATTTAAAAATATACAACAATCGGTGCAAGAAAATTAGAAAGGGTTTCCACATTATAGTAAAATAAAATTGCTTATTTTAACACTAACTTCTAAACTAAGACAGTTTTTGTTTTTCTTTTTTTTTGTGAGTTCTTAAGATAAAACTACTTATACACATCTCTGGAGGTCGGGGTGATTTTTCAAGACTTATCACAGCATCATCCTCCTAAATCATGGTTGAATAAACCACATAGGGCCTACGTAATTTATTTGCGTGAAAGCACGAAAGTTTTACTTCTTAATGAAATTGAACATGGGTAATTTTGAAGAGTTATAGTAACTAATCAAACTGTTAACTGTGCTAAAGCAAATAATGTGCATACCCTGGTAATTGGAACATAATCTACCTAATTTGGGTCGCTTTTACACGTACAAAGTTATTAGTGGTATCCGTTACCAATTAGGTTATAATGAGCGAACCTATACGCGTGGATGTCTTGAAGTAAGACAACTGATGATGTAATTAGGAATATGAAAACATCGTCTAGACGAAACACGCTAACTGGAACTTGCGATTATACAATAATCAACATGGGCCATGAAGGAGAAGATTAATATATGGACGAATTCAATACAGAGGTAGTGTAAGAAAGATCCATAAGATAAATTGATATCTGATATAAAAAAGCTTCACGTAAAGTTCACTAAATGAACACACGATTACTTCTATGAATTGAACCCTATTTATTAATATCTGATAATTTAAAAAACAAATTAGGTACTTGGCAGTCGCAAGACAACGGGTATCACATTGAGAACATTAAATCTATTTATTTATGTATTTTTTTTAGTTTGAAAGAGTTCATAATATAATATTTGAAACACATAATTGAAAAGCAACTCTTTATTTTACAATAAAAACAACTTCTTGGAAATAAATGTTTCACCACTAAAGTGTTCCAAAAATTGTATTTATTTATTTCCAAAATTGGGTAATGTTCTGTGTAATTGTTTGTTACCGTTAAATACAAAAACCTAGGTGCGTGCAAGTCTTGGTTTTTGAGTAAGAGTCTGAGATTAAAAATAATTAATGTTTTGGAAAAGATTCTAGTCCGAATACTACGTCACTATATCTTCACTTTACTTACAATACTTACAATATATACAATTAATATTAATTTTATTTATTGATGTAAGTCCGATTACATTACCGATTACAAGCTTCATTCAATGAATTGTCCTCCAAAAACAGAAATCTTGATCTTAATTTTAATAGCTTAGCAACTTTCAAAATCAATCTTAAATCCATATTGTCATAATTCGCAATCAATGTATTTACAAAGTGTAACACATCACACGAACACAAAACACACGCACACGCACACGCACACGCACACGCACACGCACACGCACACGCACACGCACACGCACACGCACACGCACACGCACACGCACACGCACACGCACACGATCACGATCACGCACAAAGACAAACACACATACAAACAAACACATCTAAAGCTTGTCTAGATAAGTAAGTAGTTTTTATCTGTGTTTCTGGCAAAAGCTATAACTGTTAATTTTACATGTATATGTTTGTTTAGTGTCCTATATATTAAATTTGCGCTAGTGGAATGTATGTTCTGTTGCAAATAAAGGCTTACTAATATAAACATGAACGTGTTGATATCGACGTATCGAAATTGTATCATTTGACCCCAAAAAGATCACAATTTACCAAAATAAATACATTTGTATCAAAAGACTGGGTCTACTATTTCAGCTGAAGAGGGTTGGTAAGGTAGTGCCAAAAATGCACAATTATTTCCACGTTTTATCACTCCCGTTTAATGACCCCCCTGGTAGAAATATTTGTATGCCAAACGGTCGCCAAGCGGTCACCAACAAGATCACCAAGGCTTATTTTTGATCGCCAACAGGTTACCAAGTGATTACCAAGGGTCGCCACCGAAATTTTCAAAAGAAATATATGACAGCCAAACGTTCACCAAAAGGCAGCCAACGGGTCACCAACTCTGCAATGCAGTATTTTGACACAAAAACGACCTGTTGGCGACCATTTGGCTGCTGTTGGTGATCACTTGGCGATCACTTGGCATCAGTTGGTGAACTAGTTGGTGACCTGTTGGTGACCACTTGGCAACCATTTGGCAACCAAATATTTTTACTAGGGCCGGCACCTCCACCAAAATAATATTTTTTTAGATTTTCTACTTCGAGTAGCAAATATTTCAGTTCGATTCAAGTACCAAATGCTCTACTGGATTTGAAATTTAGGGTAATCGCATACCTCTAATAAAAAGTTACCAACCTCTGCCGCAAAATTCAAAACGCGTGGTGCAACAAAATGCATCACTTCAACCTAACGGTGTCTCCCTCAAACTACTTATATTATCTTGTAGACCGTGTCTTCGTTTTCTTGTTCTACCTAGGTATAGTTTAGCACATCCCCTTTAACCCATCCCTTCCCTCAAAATATCAACAAATGTCTTGGCAGCATTTAACTAGTCGCGCTCGACGAGGCTACCGACTACGGTGACTCCCCCGACCCGAGTAGCCCAGTGGCGGTGAAACTAGACATTAATCACATTACCCAAGAAGATTGTTCACATTTCTCTCACCGGGAGCGCGGGTTGACCTTTCTCTCCGACTCTAACACAACACGACACGGATCATTTATTAAGACCAAGTCGAGGGCAAGAAGGTGGAGGGGACTATTTGTTTAGCACGTGATGGAGACCCACGCAAACCTCGGCAGTATGTCTGTAGTCCTACCAGTAGATATAGATAAACGTTTTTAGTAGTCAAATAAATAAGAAAATACTCATAAAATAAATATATAAATAAATAATTCATTTATTTACTTATTTACTTATTTATTTATTTATTATTTTTAGTATTTTTATTATTATTATTTTTTTATTTTAGTTTTTTTATGCTATTTTATTTTTCAGTTCGAGTCTACCCACTCAGTCGTCACAGAACTGATTTTCAGTGGGTTAATTTAGAGCATACAACGCCAACCCTGTTGGTGTCGACGTTATGGCCTAGCAAATAATGACCAACTAGAGATAAACACTTAAGTAGGAAACACGGTGACCGACAAGTTAAACGACACGATTCTAGCCAACCTACGACAATGCCAGAATCAACAATAATTATTCGGAATAACTAAGAATTTATTAATCTGCTTCGTTGCTAGGACGGCTCTAAAGTCATGCGTTTATACATTTCTAAGTCGAGAATTAATGGACTGAGTCACATATTAGAAGTTGAACCTTCAGACTGAAGCGGGATTCGAACCTGAAACCTCCTGCTTAGAAGCCTCGCGGGCAACACGACAATTATCTGTACACGTCGCATAAGGATAGACATTAGAGGGCGGATATATAATGCAGTAACCACCCGTTTAGACTGTAGAGTTAATTGTTTTTTTTTTTTTTTTTTTTTTTTTTCTTTTTTTTTTTATGGAATGTCCGTCTGTGAGTTAGAGTAGGACGAGTCAAAATACTTGCGCGTTACATTCACAGAACAACGCTAACAGCTTAATTGTGACTCTACATTGCAGTTTGTGCCGATATTGTTTTGAGTTGAGGGAAGACATAGAGAGCGATGACAATTACTTTCATAGCGCATTCTTGGGTTTATTAAAGTGAGCGACTGCATGTGAAATACTGAGGTACAGCTTGTTAAGTTGTCCCTGGTCTGCGTCTGTTTTCATGACATTTAGGAATTTAATGCGACAGTAAAATAGCATCGTGGAGTTGTTTTTGATTAATAACCCATTTTTGAAACTAGTCTTCACAAAATAATGTGCAGTTATAAAAATATACAAATTAAACATGTCCCCCCCGGCGATGGGGTTGTACCTTCCTTTCAACATTGTATATATTATTAACGGTCCGGGTCCCACTGCTAATCGCGTACTGCATAACAAAAGGTTTTTATACCTGTTTTACCTTATTTTCCCGTTACTGCCTAAGATTTTTCTCGTACTGGCCTAAAAAGGGGACAAGTGGGAGTGGCTGTCTCGTACGCCTAAAGTTTATCATGTTTGGTAACGTACGTATTTTACCTTGTCTTTATTTCTTGATACCCTGTATCCATTTGGGCGCGTTATTTAAAATCTCTCTCACTCTCTCTCTACTATTGCTTATGTTCATTTCAATTTGTTTGTTATCTTACTTCGTACTGTATCTGTATCTTTGTATTGTATCCTTTAAAAGTAAAATGGTTGGATGGAAGAGAAGCCTAACAGGCCTTAATCCGCCATAAATTAAAGACGCTAATCAATTTTTTTTTCAATCAATCAATCTCTCTCTCTCTATCTCTCTCTCTCTCTTCTCTCTCCGGTTGGGGCGGACTTTTTTAATTTCTGAATTGTAGTAAATAATGTATATTATACTGTTAAGTTCTTAGTTTTCAATCAACTTTTAGCATTCAAAAACATTTTCGTGTTGATTTTACTTCAGTGAAACATTTAAGTTAAAACTGAAAACAATTAACATTTAAAGGGCATTTAAAAGGTAAATTACAACAGTTTACGTAATGAAAGGAAAATGGATTTAACTCTATTCAAGCAAAAATAATTTAATTGTATGGTTACGAGACCATCAATAGAAGGGTCGAGTGACTATTAGATAGATACGATCTACATCTTGTCCACTTTGCTCGTGCCAGGAAGGTGGTGGTGGTAAAGAGGGGAGGAAATTCTTGGTACCTGCGGACCAATCTTCCTGTGAAGTCCACTTTAGTAACTAAATTTTAAACATTGTATATTATGAAACCTACAATGCAAGACAATGCTTCAGGGTGCCAGAAAATACTAGGACCAATTCTTTTAAACATTTCTAAATATTGACAGGTTGCAACTGAAGCTATTTGTTAGATTATTTTGTGTACTAATGCTCTAATTATTAAATGCATTCCATTCTCAAATCAAAAAAGAAAATGTTTTAACCTTTATCCATTTTTGGTCATATTTGGAATTCTATTCATGTACGGTTTATGTATGTAGGTCATACATGTATTCTTGTACTGATTAGTACGCTAGACTCCGGTGGTCATCAATGTAATTTGGCCAGCTGTCACATAAAAATTGAATTTACTATGAATAAAAGAAGAATTATCAGCGCTCGTCTTGTTTAGAACCCTGATAGTTTGTGAATTTACTTGAATTAGAAACAGTAATCACATCCTATCTGGGTTCTAAGCAGCGGCAATATTCCACCATGGACGTCAAACAAGATGGCTGCCCCGCTCTACGGGACACAAGAAGAAAGTGACACGGCACACAAAGTAAGCAATCATGACACTACACCGCCTACAAAACTTATCAGATCGGCCAGCTAAGTACAGATGAAGAATTATCAGCGCTCGTCTTGTTTAGAACCCTGATAATTTGTGTATTTACTTGAATAAGAAACAGTAATCACATCCTATCTGGGTTCTAAGCAGCGGCAATATTCCACCATGGACGTCAAACAAGATGTCTGCCCCGCTCTACGGGACACAAGAAGAAAGTGACGCGGCACACAAAGTAAGCAATCATGACACTACACCACCTACAAAACTTATCAGATCGGCCAGCTAAGTTCAGATGAAGAATTATCAGCGCTCGTCTTGTTTAGAACCCTGATAATTTGTGTATTTACTTGAATAAGAAACAGTAATCACATCCTATCTGGGTTCTAAGCAGCGGCTATATTCCACCATGGACGTCAAACAAGATGGCTGCACCGCTCTACGGGACACAAGAAGAAAGTGACGCGGCACTCAAAGTAAGCAATCATGACACTACACCACCTACGAAACTTATCAGATCGGACAGCTAAGTTCAGATGAAGAATTATCAGCGCTCGTCTTGTTTAGGACCCTGATAATTTGTGTATTTACTTGAATAAGAAACAGTAATCACATCCTATCTGGGTTCTAAGCAGCGGCTATATTCCACCATGGACGTCAAACAAGATGGCTGCCCCGCTCTACGGGACACAAGAAGAAAGTGACACGGCACACAAAGTAAGCAATCATGACACTACACCACCTACAAAACTTATCAGATCGGCCAGCTAAGTTCAGATGAAGAATTATCAGCGCTCGTCTTGTTTAGAACCCTGATAGTTTGTGAATTTACTTGAATAAGAAACAGTAATCACATCCTATCTGGGTTCTAAGCAGCGGCTATATTCCACCATGGACGTCAAACAAGATGGCTGCACCGCTCTACGGGACACAAGAAGAAAGTGACGCGGCACTCAAAGTAAGCAATCATGACACTACACCACCTACGAAACTTATCAGATCGGACAGAAGTTCAGATGACGAATTATCAGCGCTCGTCTTGTTTAGGACCCTGATAATTTGTGTATTTACTTGAATAAGAAACAGTAATCACATCCTATGTGGGTTCTAAGCAGCGGCTATATTCCACCATGGACGTCAAACAAGATGGCTGCCCCGCTCTACGGGACACAAGAAGAAAGTGACACGGCACACAAAGTAAGCAATCATGACACTACACCACCTACAAAACTTATCAGATCGGCCAGCTAAGTTCAGATGACAAATCAAAACAAATGTTGCAAAATTAATAAACTCAGCCAAGTTTTGACTAATTAACATCCAGGTTTTAATAAACAATTTTATTGATATTCAATATCAATATCATTTGTTTGACTTAAATGTCTTCAAATATAATTTGCATAAAATATGTCAATCTAGGCCCTAAAAAATATGTGTTTAGAAAGATTTTTTTATTAGGCCTACTGGAATTTAAAATAATACTGATTGTGTGAATTAGAATTCATGTATTTAAGTGTTTGCAATTGAAACCTGTCTGGATCCGGGTTAGAATAGGTCCAGGGCACCTCTGCCGGTCGTACGAGGCGACTTAAGAGTCGACGCCACGCGACCTAGCAGTCGGGTGCGCCGTTGAACGACAAGAAAACATGAATTTGATTCTTGGTTGTTTTCTGTTTCAGGGAGGACTCCGAGGTTATTTGAGACACCGGCCGAGACTTGGACCCATCATACTGGACTGAATCAGACGGGGATCAAGAACACTGCTCATGCCCACACGAGAACACAGCACACCAAGCGCTAAGATAAGTAACCTTTATTAGGATCAGGGATCCATACTACACTTGGAACTACTGATTATGGAATGATTTACCACTGGGCTGGACAGCTGACCACTTGGCCCGCAGTCATATAAAAATTGAATTAACTATGATTAGTTAAAAATGATCATTGGTTGATGGTTGATTGATTGGTGCTAGACACCAAATGTGAATGGGGTTATGCCCTTTTAATGGACCCAGAAATTTTGTGAATTGAGTTTTTTCACTAAATGATGCTAAATGACTATTAGTAAGTAGCAAAATAAGGCAATAATCACGTTTTATGCTCAATAAGACCAAAATCGGAAAATTTTCTCAATTTTTTTAAAAGTTTTAGCCCAAAAATATGCAAATTATTTGACAGTTGGGCAATGAAATCAACATTTCTGTTTTAACGTATAGTTGGCACCATGACAGTTGAAAATATTATCATTGAACACGCCTAGCTGATTCCAATTAAGTTACGTTATATGGCCTTAAGTATTCGTTTATATGTAATACGTGTTCATTTTACTGAAAGGTAGTGATTGTAGTGCTATTTTTATGACAAAATCATGCCTTTACCTTGAGTTTATACTTTATATATACACTGTATAGTGAAATTGAAGATTTTTTGTAACAAAATGAAAACTTTTCATTTGCCACTTTACACACTTGCGTGTAATAGGCTACCTACCATGAAATATGAATTGTGTTTAATGAATAGAGGCTGTGTACGTACCTACCATTGACACCATTATGCATTAATCAATCAATAATCCTTCAATTAATGTATTAATTAGTTAGTAGGCCTAAATATTTTAACCATCGCAACTAGTTCACAGTGGCGTTTCCTGGCATCAAATTCAGGTGGGGCAAGTAGATTTAATTCATGCTTTTTGCACACACATTTTTCTCATAGAACTGCCAGGACCAACCTTTCGATTTGAATCCTACCAATGTTATTGATAAATGCTAAATCATTAATGTAGAAAATACAAATAATTATTATCAGGAGAATAAATTTAACTTCACAAATATAGTGAATTCAAAAGTCGTAAAAGTACTCCGTCGTTCAAAGTAGTTCAAAATAACTTTTTATCAATAAAGTTTGACTTTAAATCAGTTAGGGTACAACATTTGAGTTTACATGTAAATAAAATAGATGAAGAATATCGTTCGAATAACTACATTTAGTGATATTTTTGACATGCCGTCGATTACGCAAAGTATTTGCGCCGAATTTGTCCGCCCGTCAGTGTTTTACACGGGATGGGGCTAGGTCTGATTTGCCTCTCTTGGAACCATACGCGGCGCGATCCGCTCGGTGTGGGCGGAGTTTAAACGTGCATGCTGAGGCATAGGATGACTAGGGCTAGCCAGCGCTAGCCCCTAGGGCTTCACCTGGATGCGGCGGCCAGTGCTGCTAACGTAACGATATTTTTCAAACTACTCTTGACTCTAATTCTATTGTTGATGCGAAAATTGAATATGATTTTAACTTCATAAATAATTCAAGCAATTTTAAAATATTTTTTACTATTTTATTCTTTTGTGCCGTGCTAGAAATTGTTGGTGGGGCTCAGCCCCACCTGCCCCTATGCAGGAAACGCCACTGCTAGTTCATGTAGAAGTAGTTAGCTAGTAACTAAATTTTGAACATTGTATATTATGAAACCTACAATGCTAGACAATGCTTCAGGGTGCCAGAAAATGCTACGACTAATTCTTTTAAACAGGTTTCAAAATATTGACAGGTTGCAACTGCAAGCAATTTGTTAAATTAGTTTGTATTCTATTGCTCTAATTCTTAAATGCATTTCAATCTCAAATCAAAAAAGAAAATGTTTTAACCTTTATCCATTTTTGAACATATTTGGAATTCTATTCATGTACTGATTATGTATAGGTCATACATGTTTTCTTGTACTGATTAGTACGCTACACCCCTGTGGTCACCCAATGTAATTTGGCCAGCTGTCAAATAAAAATCGAAGTTACTATGAATAAAAGAAGAATGATCAGCGCTCGCCTTGATTAGAACCCGGATAGTTTGTGTATTTACTTGAATTAGAAACAGTAATATCATCCTATCCGAGTTCTAAGCAGCGGCGATATTCCACCGTGGACGCAAAACAAGATGGCCATCGCTTTACGGGACACCTCGTAAATACACCGTGGAAAAAGAAGAACACGCCGTCAAGCCAAAGCAGAGAAGATGAATGTCAAGTATGGACTACTCTGGCTTAGTTCCTACAAGACTACGCTGGTTATTAAGCAGCTTGGCATTGTAGGAACTTAGCCAGCCATAGTCACATTCAACTAGGCTGACAACGAGATGTCAGCAAGAAGAAAGCGTACAGAATGAACATTGCGATGGGTTTACGTACCGTACTTGTCACGTCAAACTAGAGTCCACAAATAATAATAATTATGGCCCATTACATGTGACTAGACATATCTAGCTTCAATACGTAATACATTTAGATTTCTGTACATTTACTGTTCAAATTCTTGATCGTTTGATATTGCTGTGTTTAAATATGTAGCCAAACTGTGAAGTCGATTGTTGTAGTCTTAAATAAGATGAACAAGTAAATATGACTTAATTTGACAAATATTTTGGTTGTTTGAACTTTGTACATGTACTTTGTTTATCAGGCTTGCATTTTTCATAAGTTGACACAGTTAAATTTGTCTAGTTTCCATCCTGGTTGCCAAGTAGCCTACTTAGGACTACAAGTTAAAAAAAATGAGTCTCATGCAAACTAAAATGAATGTTTTTATTAATATGTAGGCCTAGGCCTATTAGGCCTATTTGAAACTTCATTTGAACAAAATTCCTGAGGAAATTAATACCACGAACGCACAAGTTAATGGCAATTTCACAGGATGTAAGGCCTAAGGATTATTCTCCTGATTATTGTTTGTTTGTTTCAGGGTGAAGATGTTTGACCAAGGGGAACCACACAAAACGCTTGTATTGTCTCGGGTGTGCTTGTACATTAATCCAGTATTATCGGAGGCAGCGAGTGGTCTACGTCAGCGACTATCGACAGATGTTGAGAGCGAGAGCGCGGCCACGAGACTGAGAAACAAACACTCTTGGGTAAGTTCCACAAAATAAAAAACTAAATCAAAATATCTTCTCTAAAAATTGTTAAATCACGTCTAGGAATGCACAATGGATATAATTGCATATTGATCAATGAAAATTGTAGCCATTCACACTTTCCGAAAGTAATACTTTTTATGTAACACGACGCGCCAAGACCCGGCACCTCCACCATTGGAAGTGCCAGGTTGGAAATTCAACAATGTCGCATGCGGATATAGCTCGCGCCCCAGTTATATGCCATCCAATTTTCAATTCTTTGTGCGACCAACAATAGAGAAAATACAGTACCAGGCTATTATTACACATCTTGAATAGCGATGGTATGGAAATCAGTTAGGGTACAACATTTGAGTTTACATGTAAAATAGATGAAGAATATTGTTCGAATAACTACATTTAGTGATATTTTTGACATGCCGTCTATTACGCAAAGTATTTGCGCCGAATTTGTCCGCCCGTCAGTGTTTTACACAGGATGGGGCTAGGTCCGATTTGCCCCTCTTGGAACCGTACGCGGCGCGATCCGCTCGGTGTGGGCGGAGCTACACGTGCATGCAGAGGCATAGGGCGACTAGGGCTAGCCAGCGCTAGCCCCTAGGGCTTCACGTGGATGCAGCGGCCGGTGCTGCTACGTAACGATATTTTTCAACTACTCTTGACTCTAATTCTATTGTTGATGCGGAAATTGAATACGATTTTAACTTCATAAATAATTCAAGCAATTTTAAATATTTTTACTATTTTATTCTTTTGTGCCGTGCTAGAAATTGTTGGTGGGGCTCAGCCCCACCTGCCCCTATGCAGGAAACGCCACTGCTAGTTCATGTAGAAGTAGTTAGCTAGTAACTAAATTTTGAACATTGTATATTATGAAACCTACAATGCTAGACAATGCTTCAGGGTGCCAGAAAATGCTACGACCAATTCTTTTAAACAGGTTTCTAAATATTGACAGGTTGCAACTGCAAGCAATTTGTTAAATTAGTTTGTATTCTATTGCTCTAATTCTTAAATGCATTTCATTAACAAATCAAAAAAGAAAATGTTTTAACCTTTATCCATTTTTGAACATATTTGGAATTCTATTCATGTACTGATTATGTATAGGTCATACATGTTTTCTTGTACTGATTAGTACGCTAGACCCCTGTGGTCACCCAATGTAATTTGGCCAGCTGTCAAATAAAAATCGAATTTACTATGAATAAAAGAAGAATGATCAGCGCTCGCCTTGATTAGAACCCGGATAGTTTGTGTATTTACTTGAATTAGAAACAGTAATATCATCCTATCCGAGTTCTAAGCAGCGGCGATATTCCACCGTGGACGCAAAACAAGATGGCCATCGCTTTACGGGACACCTCGTAAATACACCGTGGAAAAAGAAGAACACGCCGTCAAGCCAAAGCAGAGAAGATGAATGTCAAGTATGGACTACTCTGGCTAAGCTCCTACAAGACTACGCTGGTTATTAAGCAGCTTGGCATTGTAGGAACTTAGCCTGTGATAGTCACATTCAACTAGGCCGACAACGAGACGTCAGCAAGAAGAAAGCGTACAGAATGAACATTGCGATGGGTTTACGTACCGTACTTGTCACGTCAAACTAGAGTCCACAAATAATAATAATTATGGCCCATTACATGTGACTAGACATATCTAGCTTCAATACTAATACATTTAGATTTCTGTACATTTACTGTTCAAATTCTTGATCGTTTGATATTGCTGTGTTTAAATATGTAGCCAAACTGTGAAGTCGATTGTTGTAGTCTTAAATAAGATGAACAAGTAAATATGACTTAATTTGACAAATATTTTGGTTGTTTGAACTTTGTACATGTACTTTGTTTATCAGGCTTGCATTTTTCATAAGTTGACACAGTTAAATTTGTCTAGTTTCCATCCTGGTTGCCAAGTAGCCTACTTAGGACTACAAGTTAAAAAAAATGAGTCTCGTGCAAACTAAAATGAATGTTTTTATTAATATGTAGGCCTAGGCCTATTAGGCCTATTAGAAACTTCATTTGAACAAAATTCCTGAGGAAATTAATACCACGAACGCACAAGTTAATGGCAATTTCACAGGATGTAAGGCCTAAGGATTATTCTCCTGATTATTGTTTGTTTGTTTCAGGGTGAAGATGTTTGACCAAGGGGAACCACACAAAACGCTTGTATTGTCTCGGGTGTGGTCGTACATTAATCCAGTATTATCGGAGGCAGCGAGTGGTCTACGTCAGCGACTATCGACAGATGTTGAGAGCGAGAGCGCGGCCACGAGACTGAGAAACAAACACTCTTGGGTAAGTTCCACAAAATAAAAAACTAAATCAAAATATCTTCTCTAAAAATTGTTAAATCACGTCTAGGAATGCACAATGGATATAATTGCATATTGATCAATGAAAATTGTAGCCATTCACTCTTTACGAAAGTAATACTTTTTATGTAACACGACGCGCCAAGACCCGGCTCCTCCACCATTGGAAGTGCCAGGTTGGAAATTCAACAATGTCGCATGCGGATATAGCTCGCGCCCCAGTTATATGCCATCCAATTTTCAATTCTTTGTGCGACCAACAATAGAGAAAATACAGTAGCTACCAGGTTATTATTACACATCTTGAATAGCAATGGTATGGCAGTCCGCATAAATATATAAGTGTGATACTGATATGCCCAATTGAGACAAATCCCAAAACAATATTTTCAGTTACAATTATCAAAATTGTATTGAATATCGAGTATTAAACGATAGGCTATTATAGATAATCATCTGAAAAACCCAAACCAGTCCCTTCAAAAGTGGAAGCAGTCCAACAGATAACGCAACCTACCTCACAAGTCTGAAGAAAGTGACGCGCGCAACAACAGACGTGGCTCAAGTGACCAGCTACTACATCACGCTCGTGTCTTGATATCAGTGTGATGCGACTAGGTGGTGACTTGGGCAACGTCCCACACATCGCCCGGCTTCAAGAAGACTCAACGACAACCGCGAGGAACGTTAGGACGCTAGGATCAACTGGAGCCACACATGGCACGTCTGAAGTACGTGACCCCGGCAACAACAGAGTGGCTCAAGTGGACCAGCTACTCACATTCACGCTCGTTGTCTTGATATCAGTGTGATGCGACTAGGTGGTGACTTGGGCAACGTCCACACACATCGCCCGGCTTCAAGAAGAACTCAACGACAACCGCGAGGAACGTAGGACGCTAGGATCAAACTGGAGCCACACATGGCACGTCTGAAGTAACGTGACCCCGGCAACAACAGAGTGGCTCAAGTGACCAGCTACTCACATTCACGCTCGTTGTCTGGATATCAGTGTGATGCGACTAGGTGGTGACTTGGGCAACGTCCCACACATCGCCCGGCTTCAAGAAGACTCAACGACAACCGCGAGGAACGTAGGACGCTAGGATCAACTGGAGCCACACATGGCACGTCTGAAGTACGTGACCCCGGCAACAACAGAGTGGCTCAAGTGACAGCTACTCACATTCACGCTCGTTGTCTGGATATCAGTGTGATGCGACTAGGTGGTTGACTTGGGCAACGTCCCACACATCGCCCGGCTTCAAGAAGACTCAACGACAACCGCGAGGAACGTAGGACGCTAGGATCAACTGGAGCCACACATGGCACGTCTGAAGTACGTTGACCCCGGCAACAACAGAGTGGCTCAAGTGGACCAGCTACTCACATTCACGCTCGTTGTCTGGATATCAGTGTGATGCGACTAGGTGGTGACTTGGGCAACGTCCCACACATCGCCCAGCTTCAAGAAGACTCAACGACAAACCGCGAGGAACGTAGGACGCTAGGATCAACTGGAGCCACACATGGCACGTCTGAAGTACGTGACCCCGGCAACAACAGAGTGGCTCAAGTGACCAGCTACTCACATTCACGCTCGTTGTCTGGATATCAGGTGATGCGACTAGGTGGTGACTTGGGCAACGTCCCACACATCGCCCGGCTTCAAGAAGACTCAACGACAACGCGAGGAACGTAGAGGACGCTAGGATCAACTGGAGCCACACATGGCACGTCTGAAGTACGTGACCCCGGCAACAAACAGAGTGGCTCAAGTGACCAGCTACTCACATTCCGCTCGTTGTCTGGATATCAGTGTGATGCGACTAGGTGGTGACTTGGGCAACGTCCCACACATCGCCCCGGCTTCAAGAAGACTCAACGACAACCGCGAGGAACGTAGGACGCTAGGATCAACTGGAGCCACACATGGCACGTCTGAAGTACGTGACCCCGGCAACAACAGAGTGGCTCAAGTGACCAGCTACTCACATTCACGCTCGTTGTCTGGATATCAGTGTGATGCGACTAGGTGGTGACTTGGGCAACGTCCCACACATCGCCCGGCTTCAAGAAGATTCAACGACAAACCCGAGGAACGTAGGACGCTAGGATCAACTGGAGCCACACATGGCACGTCTGAAGTACGTGACCCCGGCAACAACAGAGTGGCTCAAGTGACCAGCTACTCACATTCACGCTCGTTGTCTGGATATCAGTGTGATGCGACTAGGTGGTGACTTGGGCAAACGTTCCACACATCGCCGGCTTCAAGAAGACTCAACGACAACCGCGAGGAACGTAGGACGCTAGGATCAACTGGAGCCACACATGGCACGTCTGAAGTACGTGACCCCGGCAACAACAGAGTGGCTCAAGTGACCAGCTACTCACATTCACGCTCGTTGTTCGGATATCAGTGGTGATGCGACTAGGTGGTGACTTGGGCAACGTCCCACACATCGGCCGGCTTCAAGAAGACTCACGACAAACCGCGAGGAACGTAGGACGCTAGGATCAACTGGAGCCACACATGGCACGTCTGAAGTACGTGACCCCGGCAACAACAGAGTGGCTCAAGTGACCAGCTACTCACATTCACGCTCGTTGTCTTGATACCAGTGTGATGCGACTAGGTGGTGACTTGGGCAACGTCCCACACATCGCCCGGCTTCAAGAAGACTCAACGACAACCGCGAGGAACGTAGGACGCTAGGATCAACTGGAGCCACACATGGCACGTCTGAAGTACGTGACCCCGGCAACAACAGAGTGGCTCAAGTGACCAGCTACTCACATCACGCTCGTTGTCTGGATATCAGTGTGATGTGACTAGGTGGTGACTTGGGCAACGTCCCACAACATCGCCCGGCTTCAAGAAGACTCAACGACAACCGCGAGGAACGTAGGACGCTAGGATCAACTGGAGCCACACATGGCACGTCTGAAGTACGTGACCCCCGGCAACAACAGAGTGGCTCAAGTGACCAGCTACTCACATTCACGCTCGTTGTCTGGATATCAGTGTGATGCGACTAGGTGGTGACTTGGGCAACGTCCCACACATCGCCCGGCTTCAAGGAGACTCAACGACAACCGCGAGGAACGTAGGACGCTAGGATCAACTGGAGCCACACATGGCACGTCTGAAGTACGTGACCCCGGCAACAACAGAGTGGCTCAAGTGACCAGCTACTCACACTCACGCTCGTTGTCGGGATATCAGTGTGATGCGACAGGTGGTGACTGGGCAACGTCCCACACATCGCCCGCTTCAAGAAGACTCAAACGACAACCGCGAGGAACGTAGGACGCTAGGATCAACTGGAGCCACACATGGCACGTCTGAAGTACGTGACCCCGGCAACAACAGAGTGGCTCAAGTGACCAGCTACTCACATTCACGCTCGTTGTCTGGATATCAGTGTGATGCGACTAGGTGGTGACTTGGGCAACGTCCCACACATCGCCCGGCTTCAAGAAGATTCAACGACAACCGCGAGGAACGTAGGACGCTAGGATCAACTGGAGCCACACATGGCACGTCTGAAGTACGTGACCCGGCAACAACAGAGTGGCTCAAGTGACCAGCTACTCACATTCACGCTCGTTGTCTGGATATCAGTGTGATGCGACTAGGTGGTGACTTGGGCAACGTCCCACACATCGCCCGGCTTCAGAAATTGAGTTCAAAGATCAAGACAACCGCGAGGAACGTTAGGACGCTAGGATCAACTGGAGCCACACATGGCACGTCTGAAGTACGTGACCCCGGCAACAAACAGAGTGGCTCAAGTGACCAGCTACTCACATTCACGCTCGTTGTCTGGATATCAGTGTGATGCGACTAGGTGGTGACTTGGGCAACGTCCCACACATCGCCCGGCTTCAAGAAGATTCAACGACAACCGCGAGGAACGTAGGACGCTAGGATCAACTGGAGCCACACATGGCACGTCTGAAGTACGTGACCCCGGCAACAACAGAGTGGCTCAAGTGACCAGCTACTCACATTCACGCTCGTTGTCTGGATATCAGTGTGATGCGACTAGGTGGTGACTTGGGCAACGTCCCACACATCGCCCGGCTTCAAGAAGACTCAACGACAAACCGCGAGGAACGTAGGACGCTAGGATCAACTGGAGCCACACATGGCACGTCTGAAGTACGTGACCCCTGGCAACAACAGAGTGGCTCAAGTGACCAGCTACTCACATTCACGCTCGTTGTCTGGATATCAGTGGTGATGCGACTAGGTGGTGACTTGGGCAAACGTCCACACATCGCCCGGCTTCAAGGAGACTCAACGACAACCAGCGAGGAACGTAGGACGCTAGGATCAATGGAGCCACACATGGCACGTCTGAAGTACGTGACCCCGGCAACAACAGAGTGGCTCAAGTGACCAGCTACTCACATTCACGCTCGTTGTCTGGATATCAGTGTGATGCGACTAGGTGGTGACTTGGGCAACGTCCCACACATCGCCCGGCTTCAAGAAGATTCAACGACAACCGCGAGGAACGTAGGACGCTAGGATCAACTGGAGCCACACATGGCACGTCTGAAGTACGTGACCCCGGCAACAACAGAGTGGCTCAAGTGACCAGCTACTCACATTCACGCTCGTTGTCTGGATATCAGTGTGATGCGACTAGGTGGTGACTTGGGCAACGTCCCACACATCGCCCGGCTTCAAGAAGACTCAACGACAACCGCGAGGAACGTAGGACGCTAGGATCAACTGGAGCCACACATGGCACGTCTGAAGTACGTGACCCCGGCAAACAACAGAGTGGCTCAAGTGACCAGCTACGCACATTCACGCTCGTTGTCTGGATATCAGTGTGATGCGACTAGCTGGTGACTTTGGGCAACGTCCCACACATCGCCCGGCTTCAAGGAGACTCAACGACAACCGCGAGGAACGTAGGACGCTAGGATCAACTGGAGCCACACATGGCACGTCTGAAGTACGTGACCCCGGCAACAACAGAGTGGCTCAAGTGACACAGCTACTCACATTCACGCTCGTCTGGATATCAGTGTGATGCGACTAGGTGGTGACTTGGGCAACGTCCCACACATCGCCCGGCTTCAAGAAGACTCAACGACAACCGCGAGGAACGTAGGACGCTAGGATCAACTGGAGCCACACATGGCACGTCTGAAGTACGTGACCCCGGCAACAACAGAGTGGCTCAAGTGACCAGCTACTCACATTCACGCCGTTGTCTTGATATCAGTGTGATGCGACTAGGTGGTGAACTTGGGCAACGTCCCACACATCGCCCGGCTTCAAGAAGACTCAACGACAACCGCGAGGAACGTAGGACGCTAGGATCAACTGGAGCCACACATGGCACGTCTGAAGTACGTGACCCCGGCAACAACAGAGTGGCTCAAGTGACCAGCTACTCACATTCACGCTCGTTGTCTGGATACCAGTGTGATGCGATAGGTGGTGACTTGGGCAACGTCCCACACATCGCCCGGCTTCAAGAAGCATCAACGACAAACGCGAGGAACGTAGGACGCTAGGATCAACTGGAGCCACACATGGCACGTCTGAAGTACGTGACCCCGGCAACAACAGAGTGGCTCAAGTGACCAGCTACTCACATTCACGCTCGTTGTCTGGATATCAGTGTGATGCGACTAGGTGGTGACTTGGGCAACGTCCCACACATCGCCCGGCTTCAAGAAGACTCAACGACAACCGCGAGGAACGTAGGACGCTAGGATCAACTGGAGCCACACATGGCACGTCTGAAGTACGTGACCCCGGCAACCACAGAGCGGCCCAAGTGACCAGCTACTCACATTCACGCTCGTTGTCTGGATATCCAGTGTGATGCGACTAGGTGGTGACTTGGGCAAGTCCCACACATCGCCGGCTTCAAGAAGATTCAACGACAACACGCGAGGAACGTAGGACGCTAGGATCAACTGGAGCCACACATGGCACGTCTGAAGTACGTGACCCCGGCAACAACAGAGTGGCTCAAGTGACCAGCTACTCACATTCACGCTCGTTGTCTGGATATCAGTGTGATGCGACTAGGTGGTGACTTGGGCAACGTCCCACACATCGCCCGGCTTCAAGAAGACTCAACGACAACCGCGAGGAACGTAGGACGCTAGGATCAACTGGAGCCACACATGGCAGTCTGAAGTACGTGACCCGGGCAAAAACAGACGTGGCTCAAGTGACCAGCTACTCACATTCACGCTCGTTGTCTGGATATCAGTGTGATGCGACTAGGTGGTGACTTGGGCAACGTCCCACACATCGCCCGGCTTCAAGAAGACTCAACGACAACCGCGAGGAACGTAGGACGCTAGGATCAACTGGAGCCACACATGGCACGTCTGAAGTACGTGACCCCGGCAACAACAGAGTGGCTCAAGTGACCAGCTACTCACATTCACGCTCGTGTCTGGATATCAGTGTGATGCGACTAGGTGGTGACTTGGGCAACGTCCCACACATCGCCCGGCTTCAAGAAGACTCAACGACAACCGCGAGGAAGTAGGACGCTAGGATCAACTGGAGCCACACATGGCACGTCTGAAGTACGTGACCCCGGCAACAACAGAGTGGCTCAAGTGACCAGCTACTCACATTCACGCTCGTTGTCTGGATATCAGTGTGATGCGACTAGGTGGTGACTGGGCAACGTCCCACACATCGCCCGGCTTCAAGAAGACTCAACGAAACCGCGAGGAACGTATGGACGCTAGGATCAATGGAGCCACACATGGCACGTCTGAAGTACGTGACCCCGGCAACAACAGAGTGGCTCAAGTGACCAGCTACTCACCATTCACGCTCGTGTCTGGATATCAGTGTGATGCGACTAGGTGGTGACTTGGGCAACGTCCCACACATCGCCCGGCTTCAAGAAGACTCAACGACAACGCGAGGAACGTAGGACGCTAGGATCAACTGGAGCCACACATGGCACGTCTGAAGTACGTGACCCCGGCAACAACAGAGTGGCTCAAGTGACCAGCTACTCACATTCTACGCTCGTTGTCTGGATATCAGTGTGATGCGACTAGGTGGTGACTTGGGCAACGTCCACACATCGCCGGCTTCAAGAAGACTCAACGACAACCGCGAGGAACGTAGGACGCTAGGATCAACTGGAGCCACACATGGCAGTCTGAAGTACGTGACCCCGGCAACAAACAGAGTGGCTCAAGTGACCAGCTACTCACATTCACGCTCGTTGTCTGGATATCAGTGTGATGCGACTAGGTGGTGACTTGGGCAACGTCCCACACATCGCCCGGCTTCAAGAAGACTCAACGACAACCGCGAGGAACGTAGGACGCTAGGATCAACTGGAGCCACACATGGCACGTCTGAAGTACGTGACCGGGCAACAACAGAGTGGCTCAAGTGACCAGCTACTCACATTCACGCTCGTTGTCTGGATATCAGTGTGATGCGACTAGGTGGTGACTTGGGCAACGTCCCACACATCGCCCGGCTTCAAGAAGACTCAACGACAACCGCGAGGAACGTAGGACGCTAGGATCAACTGGAGCCACACATGGCACGTCTGAAGTACGTGACCCCGGCAACAACAGAGTGGCTCAAGTGACCAGCTACTCACATTCACGCTCGTTGTCTGGATATCAGTGTGATGCGACTAGGTGGTGACTGGGCAACGTCCCACACATCGCCCGGCTTCAAGAAGATTCAACGACAACCGCGAGGAAGTAGGACGCTAGGATCAACTGGGCCACACATGGCACGTCTGAAGTACGTGACCCGGCAACAACAGAGTGGCTCAAGTGACCAGCTACTCACATCACGCTCGTTGTCTGGATATCAGTGTGATGCGACTAGGTGGTGACTTGGGCAACGTCCCACACATCGCCCGGCTTCAAGAAGACTCAACGACACACCGCGAGGAACGTAGGACGCTAGGATCAACTGGAGCCACACATGGCACGTCTGAAGTACATGACCCCAGGCAACAACAGAGTGGCTCAAGTGACCAGCTACTCACATTCACGCTCGTGTCTGGATATCAGTGTGATGCGACTAGGTGGTGACTTGGGCAACGTCCCACACATCGCCGGCTTCAAGAAGATCAACGACAACCGCGAGGAACGTAGGACGCTAGGATCAACTGGAGCCACACATGGCACGTCTGAAGTACGTGACCCCGGCAACAACAGAGTGGCTCAAGTGACCAGCTACTCACATTCACGCTCGTTGTCTGGATATCAGTGTGATGCGACTAGGTGGTGACTTGGGCAACGTCCCACACATCGCCCGGCTTCAAGAAGACTCAACGACAACCGCGAGGAACGTAGGACGCTAGGATCAACTGGAGCCACACATGGCACGTCTGAAGTACGTGACCCCGGCAACAACAGAGCGGCTCAAGTGACCAGCTACTCACATTCACGCTCGTTGTCTTGATATCAGTGTGATGCGACTAGGTGTGTGACTTGGGCAACGTCCCACACATCGCCCGGCTTCAAGAAGACTCAACGACAACCGCGAGGAACGTAGGACGCTAGGATCAACTGGAGCCACACATGGCACGTCTGAAGTACGTGACCCCGGCAACAACAGAGTGGCTCAAGTGACCAGCTACTCACATTCACGCTCGTTGTCTGGATATCAGTGTGATGCGACTAGGTGGTGACTTGGGCAACGTCCCACACATCGCCCGGCTTCAAGAAGACTCAACCGACAACCGCGAGGAACGTAGGACGCTAGGATCAACTGGAGCCACACACTGGCACGTCTGAAGTACGTGACCCCGGCAACAACAGAGTGGCTCAAGTGACCAGCTACTCACATTCACGCTCGTTGTCTGGATATCAGTGTGATGCGACTAGGTGGTGACTTGGGCAACGTCCCACACACGCCCGGCTTCAAGAAGACTCAACGACAACCGCGAGGAACGTAGGACGCTAGGATCAACTGGAGCCACACATGGCACGTCTGAAGTTACGTGACCCCGGCAACAACAGAGTGGCTCAAGTGACCAGCTACTCACATTCACGCTCGTTGTCTGGATATCAGTGTGATGCGACTAGGTGGTGACTTGGGCAACGTCCCACACATCGCACCGGCTTCAAGAAGACTCAACGACAACCGCGAGGAACGTAGGACGCTAGGATCAACTGGAGCCACACATGGCACGTCTGAAGTACGTGACCCCGGCAACAACAGAGTGGCTCAAGTGACCAGCTACTCACATTCACGCTCGTTTGTCTGGATATCAGTGTGATGCGACTAGGTGGTGACTTGGGCAACGTCCCACACATCGCCCGGCTTCAAGAAGACTCAACGACAACCGCGAGGAACGTAGGACGCTAGGATCAACTGGAGCCACACATGGCACGTCTGAAGTACGTGACCCCGGCAACAACAGAGTGGCTCAAGTGACCAGCTACTCACATTCACGCTCGTTGTCTGGATATCAGTGTGATGCGACTAGGTGGTGACTTGGGCAACGTCCCACACATCGCCCGGCTTCAAGAAGACTCAACGACAACCGCGAGGAACGTAGGACGCTAGGATCAACTGGAGCCACACATGGCACGTCTGAAGTACGTGACCCCGGCAACAACAAGAGTGGCTCAAGTGACCAGCTACTCACATTCACGCTCGTTGTCTGGAATCAGTGTGATGCGACTAGGTGGTGACTTGGGCAACGTCCCACACATCGCCGGCTTCAAGAAGACTCAACGACAACCGCGAGGAACGTAGGACGCTAGGATCAACGGATATATATATTTTCATATTATTGCTAGAGGTACGTGGACATAGCATTTTCAAGTGTCAATTTATTCATAGAATTTTATTTTTGTAGCATCTATTTTTTGGCTACCTTCAAAAGCTTGTGTAGGGCCTATGGAGTTTTCTCATATTTTTATTTAAGTCAAGTTTGAATTAATATTAACCAATTTTTTTTTTTAATATTATAGATAGGCCTCATCTTAGTTTTTAATTAATAAAAAGCGTTTTGTGGCATCTATGCACAAAACACTAAAAATAGTCTATTATTAGTGGTGAGTGGGTACCCGAAATTTTGATTCGGGTATGTTGGGGCCGACCCGACAGTAAAGAAAGGTAGGCCTATCCGATTTTCAGGTGAACATATTTTTCGGGGGATGGTGGATGTATTGGTTGAGGATTTACACACTATTGGTCCAGTCCAGACAATTTTCTTTTCCTGACAATAGAAAATGAATTGGGGGAAATTATAATGTAGGATTCTTCAGAAGTAAAATTCGGAATTCAAAAAAAAACATGCAGTAATACAACGACCGTACACGACCCAAATATCAAAACTTCTATCCACACAGCCCTAATATTATCACGAAATAAATAAATAAATACGAATTTAGAGTTACCCATTCAGTCACACAACTGATTTCAGTGGGGGACAGTAAACCAAAGCGGCCAAGCAACCATGTAGGCCGACGCAACGACGAGTGGGATAACACCAAAGATCAAACTTTTAAAGGAAATAAAGCAATTAGGTGATAACCATAGCCAAAGATCCAACTTTTAAA
>JAMZAV010009690.1:0-24596 GCA_024449915.1 Sweltsa coloradensis
GTTTTGAAAAATGCATTTTAAATACCTTTTAAAAATTACTCATCCAAAAGGTTTGAAGGATAGTCAAAAACACGCGAATTCAGTTTTTTTTTATTTTCTCGAGAAAATCAAAAAAAAAACTTTTTCCGTGGGGTTTTATTGGCAATATAATCAAGAAAAAAAATTAAAATTTTTTTTTTTTTTTTAGTTGAAAATTTTTAATTTTTAAAATGGCCCACAAAAAATTATTTAATCCATTCCAATAAATTTTTTTCGTCGGGTTGTTTAAAACCACACTGCCCAATCTTTTTTAATTTTTTGCCCCAATATCACAAAAAAAACTTAATTTTCTTTGTTTTTAATTTCCAAATTTCCCTCTCTTGAAAAAAAAAAATTTTTTTGTTTTTTCCTTTTTTTTTTTAGTGACTAAAAAAGGGGTTTTAAATGTTATAGGCCAAAAGAAAATTTTTTAACTCGGTTCCCAGCCCCCATTAATTTTCAGTTGTGATTTTTTTCAAATTTTTTGTAAAACAAAATATTTTTTCCTTTTTGCAATCAAATATTAATAATTTTAGACCTAAAAATTTAAATTCCCTATTGTTTTATTTCCCCTAGAGTGCACGTTTGGGTTTTTTCTTTAAAGCATTTGCTGGCCATCCTGATTTGTGTGAATTTAATGATAAAAATAGTTTACCCCCTCTTATAAAATTGTAAAAAGCCAAAAAGGGTTTTTGGGGGTAAACATCGCCCCCCAAATCGGGGAAAGCATTGGTTAGTTTTATGGTTTTTGGCTCCCAGATTTTCTTCGGTACTACAAAAATTTAGCAAAAATATGTAAGATGGCCTTGCTTTACAGTGGTTGAAATGTTTGTCAGGCTATTAGGTTGGCTACCGCCCGTTCTTTTTTTAAAAATTCCGAAGGTGGGCCATGGGTTTGTTTTAGGTAATTAGGGTTTATAACAGTAAAACTTAATGTTTGTTTCTCCTTTTTAGGAAAATTTAAATTTTCTATTGTCTTTTATGATGTACCTTCCATTGAAGTTTTTCTTTTTTTTTCCCATCTCCAAAACTAAATTTGGGGAAAACCTTTGGGTTTTTTGGGATTTCTACCCAAAAAAAGCACTTGTTTTGGGGTTCTTTGGAAACCAAAGATTAGGCAAAAGCCCCTAAGGGAAAAGAAAATTTGGGAAAAACAATGTTTTCGAAATTTAAATGCCCGAGAGATCTTTAAAAAATGAGTATTTTCCCCTTTTGGGGGGAAATTCCCCTATTTTAGTCAGTACCCGGGGGAAAGGATTTTTTATTGAGAAATACAATCCCAAATTAAAAAAAACATGTATATTTTCAATTCCAAAAAATTTTTTTTTTTCTTATGGGGTGCGAGATTATTTTTGATTTTTGGTATCCTTCCGGAATTGAAAAGTAAATATTTTTTATTATTTTGGTTAAATCAAGTAATTCCATAATATACCTCAGTTTTTTGAAACTAATTTGTTTTTTTTTAAAACTGAATTTGCACAAAAATAAAAAAAATTTATTTTTTTGTAAAACTTTTTCGGGGAATACAATAATAAATTTTGCTCCAGCCTAATCTTTTCCCGACTGAAATTTGAGAAAAAAGCACATTTTTTGAAAAAAAAATTTTTTTTTTTTTCTTTTTTTTTTTTTTTTTTTAAATTTTTTTTTTTTTTTTTTTTTTTTTTTTTTTTTTTTGTTTTTTTTTAAAATTTTTTTTTTTTTTTTTTTTTTTAAAATTGTTTTGGGGTTTTTTTTTTTTTTTTTTTTTTTTTTTTTTTTTTTTTTATTTATATATTTTGTTGTCCCGTTTGAAACTTTAAAAATATGGTCAACACACTTTAATTAAAAAATAATAAATTATTTTATTTATTTATTTCAAAAGACCCCTCATAAACTTTAAAAAAAAAACAACAAATTGCTTTTTTTTTTATTTGTAAGCCTACCCTAAAGAGCCCAAAAAATCCCCTGCAAAATATTGGAAAGTAATTTAAATTTTTTTTTTTATTTTTTTTAACGTCTTCCTTTCCGGGACTAAAGGCCCTAATGTGGGTTTGGCAGTCGATTATTGCCTCATGTTGATACAAGATTTGAATGTATGTTTTTTTAGTTTAGCTAATGAAAAAATTGAATTTTTTTAGTGGTACCCCACTACCCACCTTGGGTAGACCCTCCCCCTTTCCCCCGTAATGTGTCGAGGGACCCTTTGATCTACCTATGAGACACACATGGCAGGAGTATTCCCCGAATACCAGATTATTTTGATGACACTTAAGGAATGAACGTCGGGATCGGTTTCAAATTGTGGGAATAGAAAAAATGTTCGTAACGGACATTTTGGGGCTAAACGTTTGCCTTGTGTTTTTGTTTTTGGCCGGGGTGGAAAAACCCAAAAAATTTGGGGTCCAAGAAAAAAAAGCATGGGCAGTAGTTTTGCGCTACAGCCCCCAGAGGCAAATTTGGGAGGGATTTGTTTTGAGTAGGACCTTTTACAAAAAAACTTTTGAATTTTAAATGAAAAGTTTTTTTTTTAATGACAATGGTTTTTTTTTTGAAAAGTCATTTTTATCGAATCATTTTTGTCAGGCTGTGTTATGCAGTGCCAAGTGTATGACTGCCCTCAAGGTTCCCCCAATTCCGCTAGGAATTGAGTAAACCTTGAAAATTTTACTCGTATTTTTGTACATTTTATGTTTTCCATAGTATTGTTATATGCTTTTTCAAACATGTTTATAATTTTTAAATAAAATTTTCCAGAATTAAAAATTTTTTCCCCGGGGGGTTTGAAACCTAGGTTTTCCCACTTTTGGGGTAGCCTTAAAGGGCATCTACCCAACTAACTGGGAAAAATCTAAATCGTTGTTGGCGAGTCATGTTTTGAACCCAGAAACTTTGCGTTTAAGTTTGATAAAAAACTAGAAAAACCCCAAAGGTCGTTTTAGCGAGTGGTGACCATTGGTTGGAGTACCTGGTAAATTCCATTTCTTCCCCCTACCTAAGGCCTCATTACCCCATCATAGGTGGTGGCACTTATGGCCTTACTTTGATGGCCTTTATCCCAAACTAAACTCAAAACCCTATTAATTATACTTTATGTATAAGCATTTTTATCAAACAAATGCAAATGTTCCCGGGTACTCAAACATGAGACCGCTCATGTTAACAACGCTTTGGGCTTTTTCCTATAGTAACTTACCTGTTTATTGGGTTTTTGCTTTGCCCTCTTTCTCACCCCATAGGCCATCAAGTACAGCCAGTCTAGATATCCGCACCCCGTGCCCAAAAAACTACGCAAGTGATCATTCAGTCACGGCCTACTATTTGAAATGATTGAGGCAGTTAGTAGGCTGTTCTTGGTGGCGCAACCTCCCAAAAAGTTTTGCGTGAAAACCCCAATTGCACAAACTTTGTTCGTGGGGCACTTGATAACTACTGACGAGCGACTCTCACTATGAGGGTGGTTTTTTGATAAGCGGGGTACCTAACTTCGAGTCACAGGGAAAAACCCCGGCTTTAAATTTAAAAAAGGTGTTTTTTAAAAAAACAAAACCCCCAAACCAAATTATGCCAAACCCCCCGGACCCCTATTTTAAATCCCAAAAAGGCCAATCGTGACGTGATGTGAAAAACAATTTTCTTATTAGACAAATATTCCAGAACCCAAATTTCCAGTCTGGAAAAATTTTTTTTTGATCGGGAAAATGGAAAAGTCAGGAAATTTTGTGATGTGAAATTTGTACTATCCCTTGGATAAGTAAGATGCCTTATCAACGTTTCAAAATCTATGTGTGTAAAGTGGCCTACAACTACAACCCCAATTTAATTTGACCCACATTTTGTTTTTTTGTTTTTGATTGGGAATTGACGGGGTTTTGGCAGAGATAAAACGTTTTGTATAAAAAACCCGTAAATACGTATTTTTATACCGTATAATATATCTATAAAACGGGGGTTTTTATACATGTATGTTGGTATAAAAAATTAAAAACTAAAAAAAGGCTCTGGGGCACATGAGTAGTGTAGCCCAATCAATTTTAAATTTGACTATTTATGCTCTTAGCTATAGACATAACTTTTAACCATGTACAAATATCATAATAATTTTCTTTAGACGAGTATGATTAATTTCAATGAGGTAATCGTAGTCACATCAAAAACAAGTTGTAAATTGTATCAAAATATTTTGTTAAGAAAATTTTTTTTTTTGAAGGGTTTACACAAATACCGCAGTTCTTATTATACAGCCCCCTTTTTTAAAAAGAAAGTATAGGCTATCTTTTTGGGCTAGGGTTTTTTTAGTACCGTATTGTGAATTTTCTATTTTTGAGATGGATAATGATGATCTTTATTTGGCCCCAATCCCCAATGCCTGTCTTGTTTAAACCAATACTAACTAAATTTTACTAGGAAGCTTCGCGAAAAAACTTTTCAGGGCGTTTTTAGATGAGCGTATTTTTTTTTTAACGTAAAAAAGCGTTAAAATTTCCCAATTTTCAGAGAAAAATTTTTCGATTACGCTCAATTTTACACGAATATATAATTTATAAAATTAAGGTTTTGTGAAAAAAAATAACAATGGATAAAAAAAAGTCGGTGTTATTTCCCCAAAAAAATTAAAAAATAAAAAAAAAAGAAAAATTGCGATTTTCAAGAAAAATTTTTGATTTCCCCTCAAATTTCCCACGAATATATCAATTCAAAAAATTTAAGGTTCTGTATAAAAATAATTCAAACGAGTAAAAATTGATTCGTAAAATCACAATGATCCCTATAGATAGGAGAAGGGGTTTACAGGTTGGGAGGCATAGAGAACATAAAGGGGGTTAAATTTGTCTCTATTTTCCAAACCCGGGCAACCCTTCTCCTAACTATATTAAACCACCGGTTGGCCTTTCCCCAAATACAGTAATTTAATGATCAATTACAGTTGTTTTGGGTATCCTTAATCTAGCCCCCTGTCTTTGATTTAGTTTAAATTTCATAGCAAATGTAAGTTCAGGCCTACTTTTTGTAGCCTAGGGAACAATACGTGTGTTAATTTTTTAATTTTAATTATTTTCAGAGGCCGAAAGTGGAGTCTTTTTTTACATTTTGTACCTTTGCGATTACTCTGCTTTTGGGTTTTTGGAGCAGTGAAGGGGAAGCCTGCTTATTCCCTGCCGTTTTTTGCCTTTAAAGGTTTTTCTTCTGTATTGCCCCGGGAGGGCCCTTTAATACAAAACATGTATTGTATACTAGTCCTGCAACTAGGGATGGGGCAGTGTACCGTGTAAAAATGTAGGGCCCAACCCCTTTTATGGTTGTCACATTTATGTTTTTTTTAAAACAATAAACCCTGCGTAGTCTATCATGTTAGTGCAAACCCCACCAAAGGCTGTCAAAGATTTGCGGCCCGGGGTTTTTCTGAGTCCTTATTTATGTGATTTCTGTTGGGACCCCAGGCAATCCCTTAGGATGTACTTTAAAAGGGGTGCGGGTACCAACATTTTTGGGGTTTGGGGTTTTAGGTATATTTAGTACCGACCCGAAAAAGAAACGAAAAAGATTTTTATAACGGAAAAAATTTCCGGGGGGGGGGGTGCGCCCCGGGGCCCCCCATTTTACTAAAACATGTTCTTTTATCACGAAAAAGCGTACGCCCCAAAAAAAAATTTTTGAGACCACTGCATTAGTGTTGCAATTTTTTAGAAAATTTTGGGGTTTTTTGAAAATTTGTGAAATTTTTAAAAAAATCAGTGTTATCTTAAAACTTGATGTTCGACTTAAAAAATGGGGTTTTTAAATTTAACTACACTTAGGTAATGATCTGTATGAAAAAACGACTCAGAAACCCTTTTAAAATATCATTCCTACTAAATACTTTTGTAATAAGAAAGGTATTGGAAGACATTTGTTTGAATAGGCTTCCCATAACTTTATTTTTTGGCAGGCAACAAAATGCATTTTTTTTTCTTTGAAGGGGAAAAAGGGCTAAGCGATGAAAAAAGAAAATATTTTTATGGCAACTAACAATGCTACAAGATGGTACCCTGGGAAAGACCCTTTTTTCCTGGATGTTAAAATGGGTGGGATTCCCATTTAAAAATAAAAAGTAAAAAAATCACAATTTTAGAATAGGCCCATAAAAACAGAATAAAGAAAATGAGTTAATGCCATGGGCTTTAAGTACATTTTGTATTACCTTAGGTGCCCGTTAAGGCGCCGCAGCCCAAACCGTGGTGGCTACACTCGGGGACCTTATACAGCAAGCAAAGTTTGGGGGGATTTCGAGGTGTACCCAGCCGTCAGAAAGTGTGTGAACTTAAAACTATCAAAATCAAGGGGATTCGGGGACCTGAAAACATATGCCAAATTTGGTTTGGTCAACTTCCTTCTTTGGGAAAAAATGGCCCTTTAAATTGCTCAAATCACTTCGAGGATGTTAGTTATACTACTTCTGACTACTGATACTGTCTACTGTCTTAATTTGTCAGTTTTTAATCCCAGCGATTTTTTCCAAACGGGTGGGGGTACAACATTCATATTTTTCAGGGCATTTAAGGGGAATACTAGTGATGTGTTCCTTTTTAAAGAGAAAGTTGAAAAGTTTTTCTGGGAAGGGTTCCAAAAAAAGGTTTTTTAAAAAAAGACATAAAATATATATTTATTAGTATATATATATATATTTATATATATAAAAATATATATATATAATATTATAATAATAATATCATAATAGACGTAAACTCAAGTGGGCCCAAAAACTCAAAGTGCTAATTAAAAAAAATTTAAATCGGCTACTTTGCAAACAAATCAATCAAGTCTGTAGCAAAAATTGAACTCCCAAAATAGTTATTACTCTAACTTTGGGCACACATAGGAGGAATTTAAATTTTGGGGGGTTTCTCTCCAGCACAAGAAATTTTTTAATTTAAAAGAAGTAAAACCCGGGCAATGCTAAACAAGTCTGAAGATCACACTGTAACCCCTTCACAAATTAAAAATTTTAACTCTCTATAGTTTTTTCATTCTACAGGCAAAACCTAAAAATTAAAAAATAATAAAAAAAACTTCAACAAATAACAATATCCACACCCCCGACAACGTCTAAAAAACAACATACAGTAAATTATTTTTTTAAAAACTTTAACCCAACAAAAATCGATTACACACACAAAAAGTTTTAAAAAAATACCGCTGAACTAAAAAAAATAGGGTCATTAGACCGTTTTTTAAAAACTCTGTAAAAAAATTCCCTTTTCTCAAAAGCTTATTACTCCATAAACGGTATTTAGTTGAAAACCTAGATAAAAAGTTAGTTTAGATCAAGATTAGAAAGTGTAATTATGTAAATATTTTTTGTCTTTTTATTTATATAGGGAAAAGCCAAATGTTGTTGGACGATTTTTGGGGTGAGCCATGTTGGTACCCGGTAACATTTCTTTTTCCTCTTACCTTAGGCCCCTATGCCTATCATAGGCTTCAGTGGGGCATTTTGCCTAAACTATGGGCCCAAACTTTTACAAACTCCCGGGCCAAAATCTACCTTAAGCGACCCGGCAGTCAACGGAATTTCGTTGAAAGACGCCAAAACAGCAAACCCCGGGGACAGTGATTCCACCAATACCCCATTATTTATCCAAAATATAAATTTTCAAACTTAAAAGCAAATGTTCCGGGGGTTTCTCAACGACCCTCCCCGTCTAATACGACTTGGCGTTTTCCTAGTTAGTTGGCTAAAGCGCCCTTTTAGCCCAAATGGGAGACGTGGGTCAATCCCCTGGGCGGGAAAGATTTTATTTCAGATTGTATTAAAAAAAAAATTAAACTGTTTTTAAACATATAACGCAGTGTAGCCATCATCGTGGCAATAGGGCCTACTATGGTAAAAATAGCCAGTACGAAATACGTGAAATATTGCAAGGTTTTTCAATCTACAGCGGGGAAATTTGGGGGGACCTTTACGTCAACATTGACAGACCTTGCATGGCACGGGGATTACACGGCAGGCGAAAAAAAAACAAAAAAATCTTTCAAACTAAAAATTGTCGTTAAAATAATTCCTAAAAATTTGGGGCTATTTTTCAGTTTTTTCTTTCTTGTAGGTTTAAAACGCAAAGAAACTTTCTGATTTTTAAGCAGTTTTTCAAAAAAACTCGTACCCGGGTGTCTTTTAAAATTTCAGCGCAATTTTTCAGCGATTCGGCTGATTTCAACGTACACACACACACGCACGCACGCAGAAAAACAATTAGGGCCCGTTTAAGTAAAGGGAAAATCACTACGTTCGCTACGCTCACTCGTTCAATAAAAATTTATAACTAAAAGTTTACGTTCTCTATTTTTTCGTATTTTGTCTGTAATCTGAAAATTTCTTGCAAAATGAGATACTATGACAAAAAACCATTTATTATTATTATTATTTTATTATTATTATATTTTTATTATTATATTATTTTTATTTATTAAAAAAAAAAAGCCTTATATAAAAAATATAATAAAAAAGAAAAATAGGGGGACGAAAAGAAGACGTTTGCCTCTGGGGTTTTTGTCTGGAACTATAATGTGAGGATCCCAAAGTTGACAGCTGCCGGAAAGTCATTGAGAATGGCTACGTTTTACCAAAGAAAGCTGCTAATTTAAAAAAGATTGTTTTTTTCCCCAAGTAAGAACAAAACAAGCAATCAACGGGGAAAAAAGCTTTCATATTTTGCCAAAGATGAGCAGTACGTTTATGCTAAAACTTGGGTGATAAGAAAAGTTGACGGAGAGGCGTGATCAAGGCATTGCGTATTGACAAAATGTCCGAATTAAAGGTTTGTTTGTTTGTCTGTTCTGAAATTACCTATTATTACAAAGGCCTAGGCCTATTATTTATTTTTGTCATCCCGCTCCTAGTAGCAGTAGCTTCATTTAGAGCTCTTGATCCCCCCCAAAAACCTACCCCCATGTAGGCCTATGAGGATCCTATTTACTACGAAAAGGGATTGTTTATTTGTATATTTTGGGAGGGCTAAAGGGCACTGAATGTTTAGCCTACTCGCTCCTAACCTTTAACTAAGACTGGAGTTTAAAATAGTAGCTGCCTATTTACTGTCGTACGATTATGGCGCGTCACTTAGCCTAGGATTTTTTTATAGTCTATAGGCTAAATTCGCCCACCTTCAAACCCAAGTTTATTTCCAAATTAGATTTATTTATTTTTTATTTATTATTATTATTAACGTCTATCCATTCAGTTATAAAACTGTTTTAAAAAGGGAGGAAACTAAAAAAATCTAATTACATAGATGCAGCCAAAACAATGAACTAATTAAGTAAATATTGAAATAGTAAATTAAAAACAATGCATAAAATAACAAATTTGATAACAAAAAAAAGGATATAATGCAATTATAAATGAATCGAATATATAAAAAAAAGGGGTGGAATAAAAGAAAAAAAAGAAAAGAAAAAGAAGAATAAGAAGAGAAAAGGAAAGGAAAAAAAGAAAAGAAAAAAAAGAAAGAAAAAGAAAAATGAAAAAAAACATTAAAAAGAAAACGAAAGAAAAACTGATTATTAGACGATCCACTCAACAATTGAGGTTTCCAAAAATCAGGAACAGCAAATCAGGGAGTAACCATCTTTCGCGGAAGAAACCAAAACGCGAATCTTCATTTTGTGTTCAACCATCTTCTTGTGTTCAAATCTGAAACAATTAGTACAAAAGATCTTGACTTTAATATATAGATTATATCAGATAATAATTATTAAAATTGTTCAAGTCAAAAATGACACAGAAAATGAAAACAGGACCCTAACTCAAGTTGCAAGTTCACCAGTGGGCGGCAACCAGACAATCTAGGCAGAAAAATTCAATGAAATACATTGATACATCAAATCAAAGCAATATAAACAAACAAAGAGAACAGCAAAATCATAAATAAGAATCTAATATGAATAAAATTAACATTACATAACACAGTGACATGCCCACAAATAAAACCCTAGTAAAAATCAATTCTTCTTGTTCTTCGATCATTATAAATTGTCAATTTTACTTTTAAATTGTACTATTCCTAGCTCAGTAAACTGCTTCTAATATATAAGAAATTGAATTCAAAGGATACTCCTCTGTACAAGAATGACTTTCTAATGATTCAAAATTTTAAATTTAGAACTTTCCAAGAGTTCATTAGAATGATTTCTATCAGGATCAACAAATTGAAAATATTGGGTAAATACCTGAATACATACCTTCAATACTTTGAGTATTTACAGTACGCTCTATTCATTCCCTCATCGTGAAGCAATCAATTTGTAAATCTGGCTATAGGAATGAATCAAACGATGGGACAACTCTTCTGAAGACACATATTCGTAGAAGGTTTATTTGCCAAACCCTAAACAATAATCAATAATAGAGTGAATATAAGAATCTACAAGTAACAAAACATTCTCTCTGTTACAAACCTCTTATTCTCCTTATAATTCCTATTGCTGATGATATTTTATTACATACATATTCATAATGTTTTTTTAAAATTTAAATTACAATCTAAGAAAACTCCATACATATCTAGAATTCATGATACTCTAGAAATTAGCTTACCATTACAATTCAACGTCAAATGAATATCAGTCTTGCTTCTATCATTAGCCATATGAATGAAAATCATAAAATTTGTTTTACGATAATAAATAGCAAGTTCCTGGTTTTAAACCAATCATCCATCCTCTTTAAAACTTCTTGAAGACGCTTACGATCTCTTCAACATCCACACCTTCTAAATAAAAGCCCAAGCCCATCAGCATATAAAATATAATTGATTCCTCCCATTTAGTGGGATATATCATCTATGTGAAGAATAAATAAAAGATGTCCTAATATTGATCCTTGGGGTTCTCCACAAAAGAGATTAAATACTTTTGAACTATATTTTGCAAGATTGATAAACATTTTTCTTTTTAAAAAGTAATTAATCAGCCCAAATTGATAACAGATAAGGACTTATATGTTATACCTGGTCTTTATTTTTAATAAAATGGGTAAAAAAGGTACTGATTCAAACGCTTTCCAAAGATGATCAAAGACACCTCCAACCTTACCATTCCGTTTGTCAATCCCTTTGTAGATAAAATCTATAAATGCTAGAAGGGCACTTTGCGTTGATCTACCTTTTCCTAAAACCATGTTGGTTTTCACTTAAACCTTCAGATGCATCCTTCATGTAAAACCTCATGTGAAAAAAATATTTTCAATAATTTTCCCTACAATTGGAAGAGTTGATATAGGTCGATAAGAATTCCTATCACTCTTTTTACCTTTACCCTTATAAATAGGTTTTTACCTTGCCAATTTCAGCTGTGTTGGGAAATCAACCTACAAGAAAGAAATGGGAAATTAGATACGCTAATAATCCGACTATTGTTTGCGCATTTCTTGAATACTATGCATGGAATCTCTTGAAGTGTTGTCGAGTTTTTAAATTTTTAAGGCGTTTAATTGCTAAAATGACTTCTTCATTAGTTACCTTACATGCGGGAGATCATCTGCTTCTTTTCTATTTAAATCTTTAAACTTACCCAAATTTTACTGGAAAAATCTACATCGTTCACAACAAAACTTTTTCGTAACAAACAGCAAATGTCAGGATTAGACGTGTAAGGATACCCCATTCTCTGTCAATGAGGTATGCTACACTCATTTTTCACTTTGTTACCTGTCAACTTATTTTAAACTGACCATAAAGATTTTTAAGAAATATCATTATCAAAGAAGACTTAAAATGCTCACGCTTAGAAAAACGAATCTGATTATTTACCTTATTTCTAACTTTCTTGTATTCCTCCCACGTTGATGGCCCTTTTAAAAAATTTTGAATTCTTGCGCAAGTTGGGCCCCTCCCATGCTGGATTTCCTAATATCTGCTGTTAACCATGGGGCTGGTTTTCCTTTAACTCTTAATTTCAAGGGGGTGCTTGCTCATTTAGAGTTTCCACGGTTACTTTAACAAACATTTCTTTTTTTATCATCGGGAAATTACCGCCATACCAATTTGGTCAATGGGACCACTTGATATATCTTCATTTACCTGCTTCCAATCAACATTCTTATAATTTTCTATTCACAAAGGTAAGACTAATGCCAAAGCATAGGTGATTGCACGTAGGCCTAGAATGTGTTGGAATTGGAAAGGCTACATGTCGGTCCTGCAGTTGGCATTGCCGGCTAGACTAGGGCCTGGGGTAGGCTAAACAGAACTTGGCAAAAAGGCCTTGACCCTACATATTCTTGACTAGTAACCACATCTCTATTTACGATTTGCCTAGTAAACCCTAGGTCTAGGCCTATGTGCTGCCTACATTTGTAGTAAAGCTAGTCTTGGTGTAGGCCTAGGCCTTAGCTAGTAGACCCAATTAATGTTCTACTAGGGTAGGCCTAGGGTTTGGCCGGGGCTACGCTATAACTAAACCCCAATTTAATACATTTTCCCTTTCACCAAGGTTTTGCGAGTCTTTAAATTTCATTCTAAGAAGAAACATTTGTTAAAAATTTTGGTTTACGCCATGTCTTTCATCGAATTTATCCCCCCGTCTTCCGCCATCATGAAACGACACGACTGCCATCTATATTTAACTTTGTTGCCCAATAGTTACTTGACAATGATCGCCTACGTTGGTTTACAAAACATGTCTTTTGGGGCCCCAGGATATTTTACATTCTATTGTTAATTGTTAATTTGATAGCCATTAAAACGACTTGATAAAATTATTATATTTAGCAATAACGGACTTTACTGCCTTAACGTTGGGCGTCAAATGAGCAATAACGGCGGTTAGGGGCCCCCTAAAATTACAAAAAAAATTTAAATTTGAAAATTCGCGCCAAGATAAAATTTGAATTATTATCTAAAATTTTTGAAATTCCTAAAAATAAAATCTCGGGGAAGAATTATTTTTAGGTTGCCCTCGGTCTAGTCCCAGTCGGATCGCTGATGGTTGAGAAGGTTTAAGAAAATATCAATAAAAGTAGTCAAAATTATTCAAGATTTTAAAGTTTAAATTCAGAAAGGTTAATAAAAATTAAATTGAGTGAAATACCTAAAAAGTTCAGAAAAACAAGTCAAAGATTACCACACATTATGATTAAAAACTCAATGTCTCAGCAAAGCTTTGCAATTAAGGGCCACAAGAGACGTTTGGGTTTATTCAACAATAAAATAGCAACAGAAGCTACTACTATCATTGAATGGTTTTTAAAAGGTTTATATACGCTACCTCAATGTAGCCCTACTACTCACTCACTCACTCACTGGTTGTCTCTTGAGCCTTTGTCGTCCCTTCCCCATACTGAATTGTCCCTCATAATATTGATTAACTTTGTAGTTTACATTCACAGATTTTAAGCATTGAAATTTAGGCAGTAATAAAATAGTAGGCTTGAAGAGCTGAAGTTGACATGAATTAACTCTATAAAGTCGATGATATAATAATGATTTTAAGGAAAGTACAATGAAATTTTAAACTGTCAAAAATAAACAGGCTCATTAGGCATTCATTAGTTTTTTTTGAATATTGGTAGTATAGTGGTACAATGGCACAAACAATCAAGAATGCGGATGAAAACAAACCTAACTAATCAGCTGATCAGCACTAAATAATCCCTGACATGCGGTTGGTCCCCCCTTATTAAGTTACAATTTAAATACAAATTAATACAAGAAATACAGGTTATAAAAAACCATCACTAGGGTGTGCGAAGCGGCCAAAGTTCGAAGATTTGGTTTTCCCCAAAGGATGGCCCGGGTTCGAGCTATCGGACCCCCTCCGCACGAAGTTGTTCCGACCTCCCCTCGACTCGGTTCCGTTTTGTTCACTCTGCGCTATCGGGCGGTGACCCCCCCCAAAATAAGCTTCCCTCCACTGCTCTCCGACTAGCTCGGGCACATTACGGCGTAGAATTTCTCAAGTACCAAACGCTTCTTGATTCGGTGTATTTGGTTCGAAAGTTTAATTGGTAAATAGCACGGTATTTATCTCGGCAATTGATGAGATACGGCCTTTTTCCTCGGCTTGGGCTTCTATCTCGAAAATGTTTGTCTGCTATTTTCAGTTACTGTCATTGTAAAGTCTTCACAACACGGTCTCCACTAGATCACTCGCTTCGGCTCACAGGCTTTATCTCCGGCTCACGTACTCCTATTATCCTCGCAAATACTCGGTCCGCGTTTCCACTCGGGACTCCTGACTCAAAATGTTTCCCAAAGCTGCTATCGCACGACGGCAAGCTAGCCCTAAAAGGCGTCTCTCTCTCTCTACCACAACTTTACTGTTGACTCACACATCGAACTCTCTGTTTATCTGTCTAAAACGTTGACTTCTCGTACTGGCCCCTCCCGTTTCCCTTCGCTTATCGCACAAGCAAAAACTGTACTTCGCATTCAAAGTTGGTGGCGTACGTGAAACCCCACTACTATCCCAAAACTCAAGTGGCTATTTGGCACTAAAAGCCCCTAAATCTCGTTGAAACTGTCCGGCAATACACTAACAACGTAAACCAACTTGCAGTATCCCAAAAACAACTTTAAATAGGCTCTGGCGAGCTGTTCTGTTGTAACTATGACTACTATTTTCAGATGCACGTTGGTTGGCTAAATCGCCATTCGGTCTGGCTAGACAAAGCGACGCTAACTACTTCAAATATTAATCTCCCGATTTCTCCACAATCTATGAACCGATTTCTGTGAATTATAGCTCAAAATCCTATATACGACGATGGCAACACGATCTGTAACTTTTTGGTGGGTAACTCCACAAAAACACTGAATTTATCGAATTTCCTTCGACGCCCTAATCTGGCTCGACCAGCCCTAGCGCTGTCTTCCGTTCTTCTCCTGCCGGCCTTGGCGACTTCTGTTCCAAACGCATTTCCGGGTTCCCTAAAACAACGAAATCCATTCCTTGTCTCCCGCTCGTCCAATCACAATACCGCGTCCACTTCAAATAATTGGCCTCTCGCTACTTTTGTCTACTGGTTGTTGTAAGAACCGCGTTGAGCATGCCAACGAATACAATACTATTAAAATATACAGAGTTATATGATAAGAGAGTTATCTGATAAGAGAATTAGATCGCTCGGTGGTGGTGGTGGTGTGGTGGTGGTATCTTTATTTAGCACTTGGCTATTTTCAGTACATAGGATTACATACAATCGAGAAGAGGATATAATAAAGATAATCAAGATCAGTATTGAACTAAAAACACTGCTGTAACATATGTTTATGTCACAATTTCAATTATATACATTCTGATTGAAGTGAGTCAAGCACTATGTTATCTGAATATAATCTGTTAAAATAGATACAAGAATATTTAATTTACGTACTTAAGTTAGTCAAAAATAAAATACCGGTACCCAAAATAGTATGCCTTACGACACCTTAATATACTCTGTTGAGACAAATGTTAACAGGTATGGTACACTTAGTAATTATGTTTTAAATAAATAAATGTACATGTTGGGCCTATATCTTCAGTGATATACAAAATCCACTACTATTTATAGGCCTACCCACTGAAATGCTTTGTTACATTTAATTTCAATCTTGGTGCATTATTGATCTATATATGTATCCCAAAAGGAACTTTTTTCGTATTTTGCCATTAACTTCTTACTTTTGATTAGTTTATTGCACTCCACCCTGAAACGTTTGGGGTTTCCCTCATTCATTATGTATCTTTTCAGGGATTCGATTGAAAATTTTTAAGCCTCTTACAAAGATAGAATTTTCCTCACTCTTTTTACTTATTCTTTCAATATTTAAATTCTTTGCTGTCCTTGTTTGATAAGTGTGTGTATTTCTTACATATGTTAGTTTATCACATAAGTATTTTGGCATTAGACCTTTATTATAGATTTTATAAATGAATGATAGTTGATAGGGTATTTATTTAGTAAAATTCTATCTTTGATCTGCAACCACCCTAATGCAATTCTCATTTTATTTATAGATGTAGTTCTTGGTACTCCCAATATACCCCTCATTACTTTGTTTTGAAGTTTTTGTAAAATCATTAGGCCTATATCATTTTGTGTTAGTAGGAATAACAATGTGCTGCAGTAGTCTATATGGGGGGCAATAATTGCTTGATACAGCTTTATTTTTGCATCTACTGGTAATGTTTTATGTATTCCAAGAACAAGCCTACTTAGTACTTTCCTTGCCATTTTCTTAATCACATATTGACCATGTTGTTTAAGAGTTAAATCCTGATCAATTATTACTCCGAGGTGTTTCATTTCCACCACTATCTCTTAAAAAGAATGTAGTTCAAAATTACACAACTGATCTTGAGAGTGCAAAAAAGATTAATTGGATAGCGAGCGAGCGTAGCGAGCGAAGCGAAGACTTCAATTTCACTGACCCCACCAAAAATTTAGCTCGGGTGTTTTTTTTTTTTTTTTTTTTTTTTGTTGTTTTGTTGTTTTGTTTTTTTGTTTTTCGTCTGTTTGTTCGCTCGATTCCGGCAAACGGCATACGCGATCTTGATGAAAATTTGACCGAACCTTCGTTTTCTCTGAACTTAGAGGTGTATTGTTTTTTGGGTACAATCGAAGAAATTTCTCATAAATATCGTACTTTTACATTTTTTTTCGATTTTTAGTGCGATATTTTCGTGACATTTGGGCCGATTCTGACCAAACGGGCTGGGCTAGAACGTTCATATTTCACATGGACATTAAGATTATGGTGATGTAGTACCTTTTGAAAGAAAAAGTTGAAAAAGTTAGCTAGAATCCATAGAAATAAAGGTTTTAATATTAGTTTTTCAATTTTTAGTGCGATATTTTCGTCACATTTGGGCCGATTCTGACCAAACGGGTAGGGCTACAACGTTCAGATTTCACATGGACATTAAGGTTATGGTGATGTAGTACCTTTCGAAGAAAAAGTTGAAAAAATTAGTCAGAATCTACAGAAATAAAGGTTTTAATATGAGTTTTTTGAAGTTTATAATACCAATTAACAAATAAAAATAGAAACTTGACAACAATCACCTCCACAATGCATTCAAAAAGCACTTGCAAAGGAAAAGTGCAAACAAACGCACAAAAACGCAAAAAAAAACTTACAAAAAAAAACGCTCATCCATCAACGCGGCGGGACTTTAGCGTTTTCCTAGTTTTTGGATTGATTGGCAAAGCAGGCATTTAGTTATAGTCAGTTAGTCACAAATTATTACGGAAAACGTTTGAGCTTACTGAAGGTGTTTTTAGTTAAATATGTAAGCCCTAGTCAGTAGATGTCTGGTCTAGGCCCTAATAGAGCAGAGACCCTTATGATAATGTTTCTTTTCAGTTTGACCGCTGTAGGCTACCTATGCTATCTGCCGGACGTACATCGCCTTGTGGCTAAGAACAACCATCTGCCATTCCAGGAAGAGCTACTCCGTTTGAACCCGCAATGTCTATCTCTGCTTGTGCTGGTTACTTTCATGGTTCTTATGATGTTCAAGGTAAGCCTACAAAGTTTTTTTCTGATGGTCTGATGGTCTGATGGTCTTGTTTATAATAAATTGCGTACTGTAGGCCTACTACCGGTACACTGTCCTAGTTCAATTTTTGTTGAAGAGTATTGCAGAAATGCTAGATATAATATAATTTTAGGATGGGCGAACCTTGGTTTTTTAAATTTCTAACCCGAACTCGAACTTCTGTAAATAAAGTTTTGAAACTTCGAACTCGAACCGAACTTTAAAAAATCTGCTTAAAAACCAAAAACAGGGAGGTAGGAATTTCAATTGGGCATACTTTAATGTTAGGCTAAGGCTATATCTCCCTACAATCGAGATCTATTTCATCGACCTTCATCGCCTTTCAATCGACTGGATTTGACTAGCCTAGCTCTTTTGGCACAGCATATCCTAAATTTTAGGCTATAGGCCCTTCCCTAGCCTCTATCGCAATGCTAACCAAATTCCAAAGTCTTGGTTTTAGATAGAGCTTATAAAACATGTTTAGAAACACCTATTATCTTCCTATATTCTAGGCAACACTAGGCTAAGGGCTTTTCCTTACTTGGCCTAGCCCTGCCTAAAAAACGTTAGCCCAAGCCCCTAAGAGGCCTTAACAATATTCCATTCCTATTAACCTAGAGCCTAGCAGGTCTAGGTCCTGGGTCCCTACCAAAACAAACCTAACAAAGATTTGTTGTGGAAATCGCGGGGGGGCCGCCGGCCATTTCTTGTCCTAACAAATACCGCAAAACTACTCAATTTTATTAATTAGGCCTAGAACATGGGCAATGTTATTTGTTATCTACTTTGAGGTAACAAACTTACAAGAGACGATATCTTTTGAAGGTTATGTAGCTTAATCGACAATTCGTATTAAGTGTGGGGTAAGAATGACTCAAATGTGGTTTAAAAACCTTTGTTTGCCCTGCGAGAAATTTATTTGTGTTAACATAATTGCATATAAACGTGGTTACAATAAATTAATAATATAAAAATATAAATATCGGGTCTTTAACTTTAATCAATTGTTCAAGATGATTCCAAATAAATACTTGTTTACTCTATAAAACATGTAAATATCGTCGCGAACTGGTCACACAGCACCACAACAACAAAACACTAACATACCAATCACCGTTAAAACAACATCAAAACAACACACCAGCGTCTCTCCTTGTTGGGTTGGCGTCTTATACATTAGCACTTTTCCCTCCATTTGGTTCCATGTGCGTGATAACTTATTGATGATGTATGCACCCCGCATTATTTCCATGCCTGCGAAAAAGCAAAAATCGATTTTGTTTTAGAAGAGTCGAACCAAATTAGTAAGGGGTACCGCAATTGGGTGTAGGTATAAGCTGCGCGAGGCTCTCTTTGGAGAGAGCTGCTGCTAGCTAAGTGGTGGATAATCAGCTGCTTTTCATTTTCCAATTATTTCTTCGAAATCTCCGCATAGAGGAAATCGATTATTCAAATGAAAATCAAATAAAATGAATACATACTATATACTACTGCCCTGACCTACTAAACTACACTGTACTTTACTGACCTAACTAATACAACTTCTCCTACTTACTACACTAATACTATACTAACTCTCTTTAACTAAAACTACTACTCTTCTACTTACCTGCCCCACCATCACCCATAGGAGGATTTTACTTTTCTTTTCCCTCCCCCCCTTTTCCCCTTCCCCTCCCCCCCTTTTCTTGTCCCCTTTTCCTTTCTTCCCTTTTCTCCTCTTTCTCGCTCTCACCCCCCCTTTTCCCTCCTTTCCTTCCCACCTCCTCGCGCGCGACAGCGGCAAGTTTAAAAGTGTCGGAGCAAGTGTTCGTATTTTGATAAATAGGACGAACTTGAACTTCGAAAAAAGTTCTGGGTTCGACGTTCGGATTTCGAACGTTCGCCCATCCCTAATAATATATAATATAATATAAGAAAGAAAGAACAAGGGAATACAGGAAAGAAATGGAGGGAACTAGTGAAAATTGCCGATCTTACTAGACCTCGAAGATGAGGTTGCTGAGCCTGGCTCACAAGCACTGATAAACTGGTAGCCCTAGAAATGGTGACTCTTGTCACCGCCCCGATACTTACCCTGTGCTCATTTCGGACATAGGGTTCTGATATTATTATCCTTTATTTCAGGTAAGCATTGTGATTTTCTTTATTGTGATCTGTGGAACTACTATTTTCAACTTGTTTGGTACGGTAGAACCTTTTCTTCCAACCCAAACTTTGGCCCTAAACCAAAGACTTGCCTGTGCGTTCAAGTTTTCAGGACCCAAAGACATTGTAGGACTCAGGGGTGAGTCCACAGCTTGAAAATTCCAAGCCTGAGTTGCCTGGAGAAAGGTATGATTAGGCCCGACAGATATCTATTAAGTTTTTTGTTTTCCCTTTTTCCGTCCCCTAATTACAAAATGCAAAATAAAAAATTCCAGTGATAAAAAATTTTTCAAAATTTCAAAAAAAATTAAAAAAATGCAGTATTTTTAAGTTTTTACCCCTTAGGTCTATATAGAAAAAACCCCAATTTGGGGGTAGCAAAAAAATAAAAGTAAAAAAAAAAACCTCTTGAGCTGGGTTTTTGGTTTTTAAACCCATACTAGGGACTTTCCTTATCAGGTTTTAAATTTTTGTTAAATACGTAGCATTTTTTACTTTTTGTTTCAAGAGTTTAAACGTTTTAGGAAACTACGCTTTTTTTTCCATCTTTTACACTATGTATTTCTTTTGTAGACAAGACAAAGGAACAAATTTTTTTTTAAATAAAATCCTCAAATTTTTGGTGGGTTTAAACTTCATTGGGGTTTGTGGGAGCTTTTCTACAAGTTACTTGGAGGCTCCCCTTTGTGGTTTTGTTTTAACGTTAATTTCACTTCATTGGGACCCCGATAACCAGACACTGCTCCCCGATCTGCCCGATTACGGACTGCCATGGGGGGGGCCCCCCGGTTTGCTGTGAAAGTTTCCCCAAACCCCCCCCCCCCTCGTACCGAGTGCCCCCCGGTTCCCCTACCGCTCAGGCTGCTCCAACTACCACCACAGCCTCCTACCCCGCTCCATCCGCTGCACCGGTACATGTGCTGTCGGTATTGTGGTACCCTGCCGCCCATCAGACGAACGTCCTGCTCCGGAAACGAGTGCCAGTGTGTATTTCAATCGCTTATATATTAATTTAGTTGTTATTTCTATCTCACGATGTCCTCATGCTATATCTCATTGTAAAGGTGATTTTTTGCAATTTGGTTGTCATATGAAGAAGTATAAGACAAAGTGTACTTGAATGGGACAATTTGTTTTTGGTCTTGTGGTTAATAAATCTAATGTTATCAGCTACCTTATCCTCGATAATTAATCTATTTGTTCTGTTTAATGGCTCACCACCATACATAGTAATGTCCTTCAGTTAGACCTGTGTTTAGTTGAAGAAAATTTGAAATTACTTGTGTGTGTATATATTTCTATTGGATACATAGTCCTATCATCTCATATTCAGTATACCTCTCTATGCATAGGTCTTCTATTTTGTTTTTTATATCATTTTTTTTGTTCAATAATTTAAATTATAAGTTTAACTGACCATCTTTAATTGAAGTAGTTCTAGGCATTAAATTTATACTAAAACAGAAACCTCATTATCGCAGTTCATTTGCTCTGCGGCAGGTAATACAATAATTTAATTATTAATTATTGACATCATATACATGTGTTGTGTGTGGTTATTGCCTGCAAGACAGGATTGCTGTTTATGCATACAACATGCCATGAATTTCACAATAAACTACATAGTAGAACTTTAAACTAAAAGATAATCATACTCCGTTACCTTATTCATCATTCTATGTGCTTCTACCAGGTGGAAAAATACATAATAATAGCCGCTAATGTACTTGAGTCCATTTCAACACAATGACCCGCTGATACATAGTTGTCGAGGATAATAGAAGTAAATAATGGCTTTTGCCAACCAATCCCTTCAAATTTTTCATTCCTTTCTATGCTCTGCATATGGTTTTCAAATATCTTGGCATACTGGTACCCCAAACAGTTTAACTGCTGTTTTGTGTAACGCACTTGTTTCGACAGATTGAAGACTTCTAATATGTCCGTAGCCTAGGTTTAGACATCTAAAATGTGTTATTTTTGTTGTAATGTGGGGTTAATGTTTTTCACATAAGCTTAATGGTGGCCAGACATCAATAGGCTACTTCATTATTATTATGTACATTTCAGATTAAGTAGGCTACCATTTACGGAGCATATACTGGTTACCTTACATGAAAACCACTTTAATAGGCTCTATCAAATTGCCCACAAACAATTACTAGGCATAGCCGTGTAGGCCTACTATCGGAATGAGAATTTATCTTAATGTGCCCGTCCATTATATTAACTGAATGGCATTAATTCATGCTCTGGTCACCATACTGAGATGATATAGTATCTTCTGCATTTTGCTACCTATACATGATTAGTTGGGGCCTGTTGTTGCACTTAGCTTGACCATATACGTACAGATATTTTTAGATAGTGGCACTTGCTGTCAATGACTAATATTGTTATCATTACAATTGCATATAAATGTATTGACATTACATTACATGTATTATTTGAAATGGATTCACATAGATCGTTTTTTCTATGTACAACATTTATGAGCTTTGTTAACAATTCAATGCAAATGTTCAATAATTATCTGATAATCTGATTTAAGTATCATTGTTCTGATAAGTCTAGCATGTTAAGAACTCATGTTATGATATGCACACAAATGAAAATGTTTTATTTTATTATTACTATGCATATTCCCTTATGACAATTCTTTTGAGTTCCTATCTAATTAGGAGTACCCGGTATTGTTAGGTGTCTAGAACTCATAGACTTGCTAACTAGGTAATCATTTAGGAGATCAGTAGTATATGCTTGTATGTTCGTATCGAATGTTAAACGAATATGTGTAAGTAAAAATATATTGGTCCTACCTGGGAAATCTATCCAAAAATAATTTAAATAAAGTGTTACTTTGCCATCATACAAGCAGTTTTATATAAGCTCTAGTGTAATTTTCCTCATAAATGACTGATTCTCATTCCTATGCAATCACTATTTGTCCCTTAGGGCCTTTCTCTTCTCATTATCTTTGGTTATTACTTGTATAATCAATGGTGTCTTAGGGCTGTACGAGTACTGTACTCAATTCTCAAGGTTTTTTTTGAGCTCGCGCCGAGCCGAGCTTGGTTTTAGGCCTTTGGAGCCTCACAAAAACACACGAGTTGCTCATTTTCACCAACAGACAGTCTGTCACAAACAAGACCTTTCGCGGAGAAATGCGCAGCCTAGTGAATATCGTTAGACACTAGACATGAGTGTTCATTCTCAAACACCTTTGCCTGTAGTTTCTCATTAAGGCTAAAATATTGACCGTGTGTTTTTCTTTGTCCAAAATATGCTACCAAGGTCAAAATATAGTGAATGCTTTGAAACTCCTGGCTTATATTTTGAACTCCAAAACTATTAGTTGTTTCATTTTTGCTTATCCGGGTCCACCCTGGCAATAATCGTCACCTCAAAATAATTTCAAACTTCAATTCGCCAGGGCATACCATGGACGTAGGGTGTTGTGCTTTTGTGACATTCTCGTCTTTCAACTAGGTTTTGGCGGATAGTCAGACTGAGAAAAAAATTTTTTTGTTAAACAATTATGTTCGTTCTTTCCTGCGATTTTTTTTTTTTTTTCGTTTGGCGGTACAAAGCGGTCCAAAATATCGCCAAATGAAAACTTTAGCAGCACGACAATTTGGTAAAAAAAAATTATTTTCTCTCAGTCAGCCTATATAAAACCTTGAAAATGAATGTCCACAAAAGCACAACACCCTACGTCGAATGGTGTGCCCTGGCAAATTGAAGTTTGAAATTATTTTGAGGTGGCGATATTGGCCGTGTAACCCCGGATCAGAAAAAATTTGAAAAAACTAGTTTTGATTTTCTAAAATAGCCAGTTCCAAAGCCATTCACTATATAATATATATTTTTTTTAGCGTGGTAGCATATTTTGGTAAATGAGAAAACGTGGTCAATAATTTTCAATCGTCAACGTGTCGTCTTCTTCTGCATATATTGTTAATTATTGCATTTATTTCGTAATCATGTTCAATATCACACCAGCAATCAACTCGAGGGAAAAATATTATTTTTATTTGGTGAGGTGCCGGGGTCATACTGCTAAGCATGACATTTTGAATTACTAGGAACGCTTTGCAAACTCTTTTTCAGGCGGCGTTGTTGGATGAGCGTATTTTTTTTACACGTAAAAAAGCGTAAAATTGCGATTTTCATGAGAAATAATTTTTTCGATTACGCTCGAAATTTCTCACGGAATATATAAATTCATAAAATTAAGGTTCTGTGAAAAAATCATTACAATCGGTATAAAGCTGTGTGTCGTGTTTATTCCCTCGAAGAAATTTTTAAGTGTTTAAATTTTTTTTAATCGGAAACAAAAACCTAAAAAATTGCGCGATTATCTATGAGGAATAATTTTTTGATTCCGCTCACATTTGACACGAATATATCAATTCACAAAATAAAAGGTTATGTATAAAAAATAATACAATTCGGGTAAAGCCATGTAGGTGTTTATAATCCGAAGACAATTTAAAAAAATCGAAAGAAAACGTAAACTGCAATTTTCATGAGAAATAATTGTTTCGATTACGCTCAAATTTCACACGAATATATTAATCATAAATAAAGGTTCGTATAAAAATCATTATAATCGGATAAGCATGTAGGTGTTTATAATTCGAAGAATTTTTTTGGGTTTAAATATCGTGGAAAAGAATCATAAAATTGCGATTTTATGAGAAATAATTTTTTCCATTGCGCTCAAAAACGTGGCAGATTCGATTCAGAGATTTCGAAGGTCTCTCCATAAAATTTCATCGCATTTGGAGTATCGGTTTAGCCGAAATCGTGTTACATAAGACACACTAAAATTTAAATGTGTGTGAAAAAAGAACACGAAAAGAAAGAAGAAGAAAAACATTCCCGGTGATTTTTTCTCCAGTGTCGTGAAATGGAATCTTCGCTTGCTCATCCAATTAATTTGTGTTCTT